>JBBCBC010000019.1:10811895-11102930 GCA_037126765.1 Stenogyne calaminthoides | reverse complement strand
AAAAGATGTCCAAAGAGCAGGAGTCAAGAAGCCTTAAAAAAGCCAAGAAGAAAGAAGGGCGTAAAAAATGGCAGAGGCGTAAAAATCAAGAAGAAATTCGGGACGAGAGCGAAGAAAGGAAGGGCCGGAAAAATCCGCATTGTAACCGGAAGCCGCCAAAGAAGAGTTGATGAGATCATCCCAAAAATCGCCGCAAGATTCTAAGAAATTTGAGGAATGGAATAAGACCAGGAGTGAATGGCTTCTGGATGCCTTTGTTCTTAATCTTGTTCCACAAGAAGAATCTCCTGATGAAGAATTCCTCAACTGGTTAGAAAATAAATACCCGGATTTTCTGAAGTATCTGGAAAATGAGGCCAAACTTATCAATGTAAAAATAACTCGCCAAGAGTATGATCCATTGGAGTACTCGAAGAAGGCAGATGGCTCATTCGACAGATGGCATTTCAAAGATTCTATTTTGACATCCTGCGCAGAAAGCGACATAATCGATCCTCGCCAGATCGATGATGTCAAATGGAAACTTTATCAGATTTTCAACCTCAAGATCAAAGAGAGATGCCAGAAGGATACAAGCCTAAAGAGTGAAGAATCAGAAGACTACTCAGGATCAGCTGTATTTCTTATTTACAAACTTTTCTGATGTAACATGTAATCAACATTTTTTAATGAGAAAAGTTTATTTTCTGATCCTAAGACAAAGTCTCATTGTCTTCGATTATATGCTCTTAATCGTTTCTATTTTTTATCAAGCGTATTTGGTTTCTCAAAGTGTTTTGGTTTCATCAAAAAGGGGAAATTGTTGGGAAATTTATAGTTTTGATGAAAGTTCCAAAACACATGTAATAGGACCCGATCGGACACATTAGTCGATCGATGTTTATATTACTTGCTATAGGAGACCGATTGATAATGATTGTATAGAACAACCGATGAAATAGATAGGTCACATATTGAGGGGAAACTCAATATGTATAGGTCGATCTGAAGACTCAAAGGACAACCGATATCCGAAGCGGCCGTAATGCAAGACAAGAATAGAAGATCGATCGATCCGATCTAGTCGATATCTCACCAAGTCATAAAGCTCAAACTCGAAAAACTTGAAGATCGGATGACTTCGGAAGATCGGACGGAAGACCTACATCACCGAGTCCGCTAGTTGAAGCTAAGTCAACCCGCACACGAAGACTCCATCGAGGTAGATCGATCGGTTTTGATCGATCAAAGTCACTTCACCGGTGAAAACCGATGTTTCACCTAATCATACGCCTATGATCCGAACAAGAAGAATGTCAACCTTAGTTGGAAGAACAAACCTTTGAAAAGTGCGCTCGTTAACCAATAAGAACAAGACACGTATGATCGAGCCGACAATTAAGGGATTTGATGCTGCTCTCTTCTAACGGATATAAAATACAAGTTCACGCTTTCGGTCATGCCGTTCCTGAAGCACGTCACATCAATCCTACAAACCTACCTAATATAGCCTGAAATTCAAATTGCTCTCCAACGGCTCTTTGATTTCAAGGTCTATAAATATGGGATCACACTTGAGTGAAACAAACTAAAATTTGAACAATCAAGAAGCTCAAGCTAATATCGATTTCCGCACAAGAACACGAACAAGAAGATTAATTTTTATTAAGTGTTCATCCCATAAGTTTTTAACATAGAAATCTTTTCATCTAGTTTGTTTAGGAATTTTATATGCTAAAGAAAAAGATTTCATAGTTGGAACCAAAAACAATCTTACCCAAACCCCCAAGTTAGGTTAAGTTGTTTAGCAAGATTTAATACTAGGGCTTCTAGTTCTGATCTCGGGATCGGTTGAGTGTGAACTCCTTAAACATCTAGTTGGTGTCTTTGTGTTGGACTTACACATAAAACAAAGTCCGGGTTGGTTAAGTAGGTACCCCTTTGTGATAGGGAAGAGTGGGCGTAGGGATCGGGTTTGTCCGAACCACTATAAATCTTGTGTGCCTTTACCGCTTTGATTAAGCGATTACACAATCGCGACACAACCTTTAAAAGCGCGATACATATTCCAAGTTGAGATCGATTAGCACCAAGCTTCGATCCGATCAAACTTGACACTTGATCAAACCGATTAAAAGATTAACTTTGGAATCGATTTATCAAAACCGGTTTTTCACACGGGTAAAACTTAAGCTTCCGCACACATCAGTTAAACTGATAGTTACCGAACTGATCTGCCTTCAGGCGATCAGTAAGTTGGTTATCAGCCCAAACCGATTCACTTTCACACTGATCGAGGTTAACGCCCTCACTTTGATTTGCACAAAAAGTTTTTAAGTCTATTCACCCTCCCCTCTAGACTTACGCAAAAACCAAACCCGTTCGGGACCTACAATAACCATGATTAAATACATAATTATTACTCCGCTTTGAACGAGCCTCGTTGGGAGGGTCATCGCCGCAACTAATAATAATTCACAATCATCCTTTTGGGAATTTATTCATGTGAAATCCATCTTTTGGCCGTCCCGTTGGGGAAATCTCTCCAAAAGAATTCACAAATAAATAAATCATGGAGGTCAAATTTGACGTAATTTTATTATCCGGAATAAAATTTGTCAATGAAACATACTTAGTAATTTTCGAAAGTGAGATTTTCTTTTGACAATTCAAAATCATGCAAACACATTTAACTAATAAAATTGCACGAAATTAAAACAAGCATCAAGACAAAATTAAAACAAGTTGGGCACATATATACAACTGTCATGGTTTAAATTCCAAGTCTTGATCTTGTGAAATTGTCTCTTTATTGGCCTTCATCGTTCATCTCGAAAAGCTCCCACTGAATCCGCAACAATTCTTCAAAATATTGTCCTCTGTCTTGGGTTAGGATGACGTCCGGTACCTACGCCTACGCCTGGGGTCTCGTGGCATAGGCACTCATCGTTCGGCCACGTCGAACAACATGCAACCAGGATGCCCGCCCGCATCCCATCCGGCTGTATCGACCAGGCGCCCAGGGCCGTGCGTGTCCATGCCTGACGCCGTGCGCACGCCCGCTAGGCACCGTGCGCGTGCCTACCTGACGTCGTGCGCGGGCCGTGCACTCGCCCGCCTGTGCACGTCCTACGCGCGCCGTGTGCACCTACAATCGTCTGCATCGTGAACGTGCCTCCTTTGGCACGTTTCGCGCGACGCACATTGTCTGCACACGATTTTGGATCCATCTTTAATTCTCCGTCTTCGTTCTTGGTCCGGTTATAATTTATTTACAAAAAATAAATAAATCTAGGTCTAGACTAGTGTATTACATTGAACAAATCAAATAAATTCTAATCTACTTGTGGATTTTCTCACGAGGCAAAACGAATTCGAACGAATCGAATTTGAAAACAACAATTTATTTGCATGTAAATTAACACATTAAAATACCATGACAATTAGATACCTGGAAAACAGATCTAACCGTTCTACTATCTAATTTCAATTTTAATGAACAATAATTTAAATTACAGTTTAAAAGATCAGAGCCCGAACCAGGGCTCTGATACCAGTTGTTGGGATAACATATGACAGAATCTATCGGGATGACCTCATAAACACAAATTTAAATTAGCAATTATGGCTCCCGGTTATTATTTCCCGTGTTTAAGATTATTTAGTCCACTAATTAATTAAGCCACTGAAAAGCTTTATATTAATTAATATATTTATCCTTGGAGTAAGGACAACTCAACTTTATGTTGGGGTTATACTGAAAAGTATGCTTTTACTTTGTATAACCAAACTGATTTTTTTTATTTATTTACTGAAATAATATATTAATCATTGTTGCATTAAATATGAATGAATGTTATATATATTTATTGCAAACCCGTTCAATAAGTCTAGTACGTATTACGTTGCAGTTAATTTGGTGATACTAGATCACAGAAGATCAAATTAACAGCTCCTCGAAATTAAATACAAATTCACAACCTAGATGGAAATGAACAAACCATCATGAAAGGTTGATGTATAAGACTCAGATTGACTTGTCTTGACCAGGAGATTATACTAGTGCATTTGGATGTACTGAATAAGGACCTACAGAAGGATAAATTCTTCGGTACTGAATATACAGAATTAGACCTCAGTGGTGTGTTATTTTTTAATCTTCATCCCTTAAATAGGATCGTGTGAAATTAATAACTATTGCTTTGACTTATGATAAGAAGAGAGTCATTGTGATTCGATACCTTATATCTTGGGCAATATTATTAATTACATGACGATTGCTGACATTCAATATGGAGAATCGTGTGCAAGTACGTCTTGCTTGATTTGTCCCCTTGGTGGGCACATAATCTTTATCATACTAAGTCTTGCAAGTGGAAATTTATTTCCGGTATGGATAATAATGTTGAGCTGTCTTTACTCCAAGGACAAAGATATTAATTAATATAAAGCTTGTTCAGTGGCTTAATTAATCAATGGACTAAGATAATCTTAAACACGGGAAATAATGAGCGGGAGCCATATTATAGTAAAGTCGCAATATGGGTTAAGATGGATAATTCAATATTAATTTTATAGTGGAATAAATTAATATTAATGGACTTGAATAATATTTGGCCCAATATTATAGCTTCATAGTCCATTGGAGGTCTAATCTTAATTCTCCTAAAGGCCCCTCAAATAACCCAAAATAAAGTCCAATTAATGAAAAAGAGAAGAAAATATTCTTGCCTAATATTTCTATTTTTTTCGAAAATTGTAGGAAAAGAGAGAAGAAAGATTTTCTTGATTTTCTTGAAAAGATTTTATGGAAAGAGATAAGTATTCTTGGAATACATAATTATCCCATAAATTCAAGAATTCAAATCTTGATTATTTCCTCCTTGTATTTTTTGAAAATTAGGGATAAAAGGGAATAACATTTTTATGGAAAAATTTAATTAAGGAGAAAAGAATATATGAGATATATTCAAGATTTCTTGGAGATCAAGAAAAAGATTTTCTCCCTTATTTTTCTATTGAAAAAATCGGCCCCATTGTCCTATAAATAGGGAATGAATTTTTCATCCCCAATGCAATTCCATGTGTTGGAAATATTAGAAATCCACAAAGGTGGTGACAAAATATTTTTGGTTTTCTTTCTTGTTAAAATCGTTCGTGAGAATCCTCCCACCGGATTACGTTCGTGGACTTGGGACATATTTGGGAAGGCTCTTTGGGTTGATCTAACGTCTCAAAGGTTGTCTCTACAAGAGGTATGTAATCTCGTAACTCCTAGATTCCGCATGCTTAGGATTTACGTGGATTATGTGTACGCATGATTGTTTATTCGCTTATTAATTATTATGTTGAATTGATTTAGGATTAATTCATGTTAGTAATTAATTGATTAATTTAAATATGTGTTTAAAATCATCTCGAATAGATCCGGGCACCCGTATTTTTCCCAACACTTTATTATCCATACCGGAAAATTAATTTCACTTGCAAGATTTGTATGATAAAGGTTCCGAGCCCATCAAGGGGACCAATCACGCAAGACGTTGCAAGCACACGATTCTCTGTATTAATTTAGCAAGTGTCGTGCAATTAATATTATTGCCCAAGATATAGGGTATCGAAGTCGCAATGATTCTCTTCCCATTTATAAGTCAAAGCAATAACTACTAATCACACACAATCCTTATTAAGTGACATAGATTAAGAAATCAACAACCACTGAGGTCTAACTCTTCATCCCATAAGTCAGTGCGAATGAGTTTATCCTCTCTGCAGGTCTGCTTCAGCGCATCGAATGCACTAGTGTAATCTCTTGTTCGGATCTATCTAAGTTGTGAAACGTGCACTCGTTTACAAAGGTCTGTTAACGTGATCTTCTATGATCTGGTATCACCACGTTAACTACAATGTAACGCGTGCTATTATATGAACAGTTTGCAATAAATATATATAACATTCAATCATATTTTTAAAGCAACGATGATAAATAATTTATTTCAGTAAATAAGTGTTTAATACATAGGTTATACAAATTAAAAGCATACTTTCACGTATAACCCCAACACTTTACGGATTGGGGTCGTGGCCAATCGACCACTGCTGCCACCTTACCCGGATCCATCCGTACCCCGTCGAACGAAACAGCATGTCCCAAGTACTCGATCGAACGACATCCTAAAGCGCATTTCTTCGGATTAATCACCAAGGAGTGGGTTCATTACATGAGACGGTCTATTGCTCTTTTATCATATGGCCAGTTTCGTGAGATGGTTGTAATTGTTTTCTTTATCAAACACTATATATTTGTTGATTTATTTTTGGTGATAAAAATTGCATTTATGAAAATTTTGCACATATGCTCACTTGTGAATTGTAAGTTTATAGGGTGATGACAAATGCTAATTTTTTTAGTATTCAATTTGCTGCCTGTTTGGTCGTGGTATAGATGCAAGATTTAAATGGGGATATGCTGACATGTTGGAAAACACACTTAAATAAAGCCTTTTGGTTGAAGACTCAAAGAATATGCATTGAGTTCTAAAACAAGCACTTTTAACTGAATTTGAAGTGTGTTAAATTGCTAGTGAAAATTGGGAATGCCTACTCTAATACTTGATCATTACTTGGAAGAAAGGGAGAGAGTGGAAGTGATTATAAAAGTTGTTAATAGAGTTTGAGATTATATGCACCCAACCTAAATCTCCTGTTTTATTTACTCGTTCGCACGTGTGAAGTTGTTTTCTGAGAGTACCTAATCATTTAGCATTGTTAGATTTCCAATGTCCAGGATTCTCTTCCTCTTTTAAATTTACGTGGCGTTTGCAAACTACAAATATAGGAGAATCACTTGTTTGCAAAAACTACTCCTCACAGTTATTGAAAATAAGTGATTCTAAAAGCTGATAATAGAGTTTGCAAACACACATTTAGAGATGAAGAAGAAGTTGAATTTGACTATTTGGAAGGTGAAGACAAGGAGGAAAAGAAATTCTGATATGAATATCCACAATTTGATGAGGACGGTGATTATGATGATGAATGTGATAATGAAGATGATTAGTTTGCTACGTGTTTGCCTTTGATTTAGATATTTATTTTTTGATACTTGTTAACCTTTGAAGTTTATTCCTTTGATTTGTGTCAAGTTTGAGATATTATGTGCTTTCGAAATTCAATTTCTAGTTCATCGTATACTAATATTATGTGTTTAAATTAATTTTTTATAATGTTTTTGTGAGTTTTAGCATTACTGTACAAAAGGCACACAATGGTAGATTGAGATCAATTTATGAAGGGAAAACCACAACTAATTATTTTTGTTTGTTCCTCGAGACAGTTTTATGACGAGCTCGTGGAGGGTATAGTCCAAAGTTGAACAAGCAGAACTATCTAAGAAGCCTTTGAACAAAATCATCAAATTCTCGGAATCTGATTCTTCTGATGATGAAGATACCAATAATGGTGATGCAAAGGACAAAAATGATGTACAGACAGGGGAGGAAAAGGACAAAATTGTCCTTGCAGCGGGTGCCGATGGAAGTGATGAGCCAGCACCTGAAACTAAGGATAATCAAGAAAATAAAAAAAGTGAGAATGAGAAACCTGAGAATCATGACAGTAAAGAAACTGAAGCTGCTGAAGCTGTGGAGCCAGCAGCAAAGAGACAATTCATAAAAGCAGATGCCCCGAACTCTGAAAAATTGTCTGCAAAGGTGGAGCAAAAATCTGTTGATAAGCTTATTGAAGACGCTAAAAGAACTGGGAGATAAGAGCAAGGTGAGTCTTTGACAATCTGTTGGAGTTTTATATTCTTTCAAAAAATTATGATTCTTATTCCAGTTGGTCATTATGTATGTTCTACAGTATCAATACGTGCCTGGTATAAATATATTCAAAATACTAAACTCCATTACCACTTAACTGGAAATCTTTACATTAGTGTGCAAAATTTTGATAAATAGTTGTAGTGTGTGTTTCTTTTGAGAATTAAATAGGATAAGAATCATAAGATTTAACTTTATGTCAAATCAATGTATAGGAGTGTGTGATGTTGTATTATTATATTAATGTTAATTTTAATTTTAATGATTAAATGACCGTGTAATAGTTAGTGTGTTTTATTCGAAGTTGCAAAAGTGAGAATAAAAGGCGCAAAAAGTGATAAATAAGATAAGAGTGGGACTAAAAACCACATTGGTCAATGGAGATAGTATGCTGTATAAAAAAAAGTTATTTATAGGATTTATAGGTATTCATAGGGTGGGTGTATTAGGTTTTCAAAAACCAAATTCTAAAATCTCAAAGTAGAACTGGGTTTAGATTTCAAAATCCCAAATCAAAACTACCCTGCAGTTATTTATTGTTAGCTGCTGAAATAGGATGCATTGCTCCTAGAACCCCTTTCTCTGTTTTTTTTCCCTAAAATTTCCAGTTTTAAAATCTCTAATTTCATACATTCATCAAGACATGTCTAATATGTTTTCAATTGGATCAAGGAATTGATGTGCTACATAAATCGACAATTGATGATTTTGGCACTTGAAATCTCTCTCTCTTTATGGCCATATATATATATGATAATTGTTGTTTAGGTAATGTGTCTATTCTTTGATTAAACAGAGGCGTTTCAATAAACTTGACACTGGATGTAATGGTGTTGTCTTCATACAAATGCGCAAGAAAGATGGAGATCCCAGCCCAAAGGATATTGTCCACCACATGATGACTTCTCTTGCTTCTCTTACAATTAGGTGCGAGCACTTTTTAGTAATAATCTGAGATGCAAAACTTGACATTTATACCCTTTACTCCATAGTTATTAAAGGCGCGCCCGAGGTGCGCCTAAGGCGCACGGCGCTCGGGGCGCTAGCCACTTCGCCTGCCATAGGTCCAGGCGGTTGGGATTTTCTGGGCGCTCGCCTGGGGGCGCCTTTCGGCGCCTTTCGCGCCTTGACTCGGGCAAAAGGCGCGCCTAAGGCGTGCCTTGCGTACATCTAGGGTTTGAAATAAAAATAAACATTTTTTTATTTGTCAAATAACATCAGAATAATAAAAAATACTATCTCTTAAGTCTTAATATTTAAGTGAAATGCATCTAGGGTTTCAAGATTCACATTTTATCAAGTATAATCGTGCGTTGAAGCATCGGTAATCGGTATGACTCACGTAATCACATTGATCCTATCTTTTTTAGGGATATAGATGAAAGCAATGAGTGGGTGGTTGGTCTAATGGAAGATGAAGATGAGTTGGTTCACCAAGGTGAAAATTTGACTTGGGGTATTGCTACAGAAGCAATGGTTAGGTTTACTAAAAAATTATCAAGGTCTTACGTTGTTTTTTCCAGGGATGCAAGGCGCGCGCCTAAGGCGCGCGGCGCTGCTTCGCGCCTTGTGGCGCCTTGCGCCATTAATAACTATGCTTTACTCACATTACATTATAATTATATCATCGGTACCCTCCACCAATCTCACCTAAACCCTAATCTCTTCTCAACCGGCTGCCACATTCCACGGCCTCACCTCTCTCCCCTCTGCAATTTTTTCGGTCTTCTCCCTGACCTACTCTATTCTGCACGCGAGATATTGTGGAAAGCTGCTGAAATCACCAGAAGAACCTACCCTCTCTTTTTGGTCGTGCATCACACTTGGTCAAAACAGCCCCGCCATCTGCAATTTTCGTCAGAAATTACCATGGCCGAACAACCTACTGCTCTGATGATCCCTCTCCATTCCCTTTCCAACATGATCTAGGGTTTGGCGACACGGTGAAGGGAGAAGGATCGAACAAGGATCGAAGGGGCCATGGAGACGGCGGCAGATCCGGCATTCTAGGGTTCAACGTGGAGGCGCGTCTCAATCGGAAGGATCACGCGCCGCGGCATCTGATTGTTATGGTTAATGGAATTATCGGCAGGTTTTGCTTCTACTAATTTCACCATTGTTGCGAGTGTTTGATAAATGAGTAATTGTTTTCTTTGCAGGATACTTGTTCTGTTTGTTTATGCTTTAGACTTTTGTTAAGTAAATTGACTGATTTGTTGTGTTTTGGGGTTTTATGCTTAATTTGTTTGTTATATATGGATTTGAATATTCAGTGGTGACTATTTTTCTTACTTCGGAAGAAATTGAGTTTGATTTTAATTTTGTTATTGATTTTAAATGTATGTGCAGTGCTCAAAATTGGAGATATGCAGCTAAGCAATTTGTAAAGGCATATCCTAGCGATGTTTTAGTGCATTGTGAGCTTCATCTCTTTTGATTTCTGGATTGGCATGCTTCGTCTCCTGTTTTAATTGATTATTAATGTTTGATTTAGTGCTTTCGTCTTTTTCAAAAACATAGGTAGGTGGCATTAGTAAGATTTCCTTACAAGTGATTAGTTCCATTACACGATTCACAATTGGAGGATAATAGCATTGTGATATGATCTTTTATATAACTTAATATAGTTATTTTATGTAATTTTTAGTTTGAATCCGAGTTTTGGGTAGTGTAATTTGTGTTTGGATTTGTTGCTCAATTAATTTTTGATATTGAATTTGATCAATTGATTTTTTGATATTTGATTTTGTTGCAGATTTTGGTTTGGTCATGTGGTGCAAGAAAGAAAGATGATTATGGAGAACATGGGGAGAAACAAAAGAATTAACTGTAATTTTTTATAATTTTTTCTGTAATTGGTGCAATATTTTTGGTTAAAATTTCTATTGATGTAATTTTTTTCATATTTTTTCTGGATTTGCAATTTTCTAATGCTCGTGCAATTTATATTGCTAGTGTGTGCATTTTTTATTGTGGGTGTGCATTTTTTATTGCGAGTGTGTGCAAAATTATTTTTTATGGGGTGTGCAGAATTTTAAATAAAAGGATAGATGATTAAAAAAATTGAGTGTGAAGAATTTTTTATGGGTGTGCATAATTTTTTTTACGGGTGTGCATGATTGACAGATGATTAAAAAAAATCGTGGGGTGCAAGATTTTTTATATTTGTGCAGAATTTTTGTTACGGGTGTGCAGAATTGTGTGGTGCGCATAATTTTAAATAAAAGAACAGATGATTAAAAAAAATTGGGTGTGCAGAATGTTTTATGGATGTGCAGAATTTTTAAATAAAATGACAGATGTTTTAAAAAAAAATGGGGTGTGCAAAACTTATTGGCTAATATTAAAAAAATTAATTAAATAAAATTCAAATAATTTAAAAAAATTTAGTAAAATTAAAAATCTGAGATATGTAAATTTTTTGGCTAATATTTAAAAAAAAAGGAATTAAATAAAAGGATAGATAAATAAAAAAATTCAGTAAAATTTAAAATATAAAATCTACATATTATTTTATACATAAGGGTAGTTTAGACATTTTGGTCCAATTTTAGCACCTTAGAGTAAGTTTTAAAATGTGGTGGACCTTAGAGTAAGAACTTTTTGAAAATGACGCCTCATAGTAACTACCCCAATTTTTAAATATTGTTTATTTTTGTCAAGTTTTTGTGTGTTACTACATGAAAAAATGTGATACTTATAAAAATGAAATGTATTACTACGTGAAATAAAAATTACATTATCATTTAAAAAAAAACACCTTGTCATTCTCCATGTGATACTGAATGGATAAGTAAATGTTATTACATGTTATACTGAAAAAACTTCATATCTTAACACGTTTTAAAATATAATGTAAAATATGAATGTTCACAAAGGTAACACATGGGTCACAAGTAAAACATTGTTGTACATATGGTCACACATGAGTACTCACATAGTATTACAACAACACGTGTACAGTGTTATATATTACTAAAAAAATATGTGTTACTAAATGAACAAAAAAGTGTTACCCTATGAATAAAAATGTGTTACCACATGAACAAAAACCAGTACAAGCGCGAAAAAAAATTCTCAGTCCAAAATTAAAGATTTAAAGAACATCGTGAGAAGAGTGCAGAAGGATCTGAAAGACTATGTTAGAAAATCAAGAGGAAAAAGAACGGAAGGACTTGTAAATTTGCGACGATAAGAAAACTGAAAAAAACGAGAAGAATATGGAAGAGAAAAAAAAGAAAAAGAAGAACCAGAGAAGAGAAGGAAAAACCTAGAGACACAGTGCAGTGAAAACCAACTAAGATCTGGTTCCGTTTGTTGCGACGTGAGGAAGAAGAAGAAATCTTGACGTCTGCCAGACGCGACACGAGTAAGAAGAAAACCCGTGAGACCCGCCAGCAATATGGCCTGACCCGACCCGCGAAAAAATAAAAAAAGAAATCCAATTGAACTATAATCTTATATTATAAAAGGAGGGTAACACTCACCAGAAGCTACCAAGTGTCGTCCTGTATTATTGTCAAGTGTATGCTCTACTCTGATGACAAGTGGCCCCCTTCAACTCCTGCCACATGTCATAAACGTAATCTATTTATTTACATGTAAGTTTGGTAAGTGGTAATTTATGACTGATAGAAGTTCTTGAGTGGTGAAAAAATGGATGGTTTAGTTGAAAAATATTTTGTATTTACGTGCGTGTAATTTTGGATATTGAATGTAGAAAGACGATACTGTGTATACGCAATTGAGGCGTAATTGCTATTTAAGGTGTAACAGTTCTTTTAAAGCTTAATAATATCAAGTTTTGGATAGTGGGGAAGGGGAATAGTCGATCATTTTATTGAGTAGTTAAAAGAGCTTTTTTTACTGATATGTTTCCGTCTATTACTTTAGTGTTTTCATAATAGTTTGAGGAAATTTAGGGATCAGAAGAAAAAGGCATAGGAGAGAATCAAGAAAAAAAGTAACCGTTGTTACTTTCTGATTGTGTAAGATGAAGTGTATGTACGTTCCAATTTCAAGAATTATAAAAATCAACAACAAAATTATTTTCTATAATTTCAATGGTTTGAAAACGTGGATACGATCCTGGACGGTGACAATTCAGGGGGATATCAGTTTTCAAGCACTGGCTATATATTGTTTATTTTTTCAAAGTCATGTAGTCTGTGATTGTCGAAACTTGTTTGTGCTTTCAATTATCGACATCGACATACCAAAAGTCTTTTTCTCCCATGTCTTCTCATGCACAGTACGATTGATCGCCGGCAATTATTATCTATTTACCATTGTTTTGTTTTATTCTTTTATCTTTCTTAGATTTTTATTGATCATCTAATATGCCTGTATATTATTTTTCTTTGCCATATGTTTTTTGGTTTTGAATTTGTTGTATAGACAGTAGAGGGTGGATGAGTCTGTCATTCCACTAATACACTGATAAGTAATGGTCTCCACCCTCTTAGAACCTTCAAATGATTTTATGATCCCTCAAATATATTATATGTGGCACTAACATGTAGAATCTATTTGCAAGATGAAAGTCATTGTGATAAAAAACTATTTTTTCAAAATATGCTCTGCTTTTTTATACCTATGATGCTCCATCAACTTTGTTGTAGGATTTACGTATAATCATGTTATGCTCCGTTCTTCAACACTTTGTTCCCATTCAGAATTTACATCTGTCACATTGACTATGATGTATGACTAAAGAAAGGTTCTAGAGGGAGGGGTTCAATATATGTTTGTCTGAGATTAAACTCAATCACATTGTAAGTATTGAGAGAATTATGTCTTTTAGTTTGAGTTGTTATTAGTCTATAATCCATCTCCTCTTTGTCTTTTGCCAAAAGAATCTGGTTTTGTCGTATACCTAATGCACCATGGTGGCACGATATCACATTTAGGTGATTTAAAATTTTTGTTGAGTTAATTTGCTTTAGTTTATCCATTTGGAGATTGATAAAATATTTCAGAAAGGCAAAGACTTTAGCATAGTATACTTAAAAACCAGTTGACGTCAAACTCCTTATTTATGTGGAGTTAATCATACATTTTGTTGCTTACAAAGTTGTAGAAGCATATTATATCTAAATTATAAACTTGAAGCAAAGGGACTTGGGCGTGTTCTTTTTCTAGCATTGCTAATATTTATGCACTCTTTCTATTTTATATTGATGATTTTTCAGTGCGTAATGAAACTGAATAAAAGTCATGAACAGAGACGTCATGAGGTAAGTACACTTGACTGGGATGAACTTTTGGTGTCAGATGATCTTCACAAGCTTAAGCCCTATAAGCCTAATTCAGCACAAGAAGATATTTATTCATTATACTTAATTACGTACATTGTTGAAAGATTGTCTTCACTCTAATATTTTGCGCATGAAATTACTCTTTTGAAGGAATAGCTGCCAACCTTCAATTGTCAAATCAATATCATATGAATAACTATAGAAATAGGGAAACTAGACTAACTTCTAAATTAAGTGTGACATGTGGCGTGTGCTAATTAGTGAAAATGGGATTGTTATATACAATCTCTAGAAAAATATCTAGGGCATCCCTTTCCCATATATGTTGTTGAGTTATTTCTTGTGAGAGAAGATCTTTATCTTTTTGTCATTCCAATTTTTATTAAATGTAGTGGTGGTTTGTGAAACACAAGACAGGTGAGGACGCAACCTAAGGTGCTTACATAGGAGGACAAACTAATGATCTTTGGATATTTTATTTGAGGTAATCACGTGCTTGCTTAAAAATAAAGGAATAAAAGCTAAAAAAAATTGTAGACCCAACGTTAAAAAATTGTAGACCCAACGTTATTTGATGGTCTGCGACGACAAAACCAATTTATTTTTCAATTTTGAAAAATTTAATAAAGTAATAGGGTTCAAGTCTCAAATCTGTCTAACAATATTTACAATAAGCCCGTTCATTAAGCGAGTTGAAAAAATATTATGTTATTAATTTTTTGTTAAATATTTATTTAATTTGATTAATTCAGTTTAATAATAGTCATTTTTTAATTTTTTTAATATTGTATAGGTACAATATATTTACTTTCAATTATATTTTTTGAGATATAAATAATATATATTTTTAAATTAATGTATTTCCAATTGTATAGCCAATAAATATTATAAAATTGAAAAGAAAATAGAAAAGGGACAAGGAAAAGGCGGGCCCAAAAGTGACCCCCAAACAGATAAAAAACAAATCTGGTCCAAAAGTGACCAGACAATAAAAAACAGACCAACATGTCCGTGATTCAAATACTAAACAGGACTAACTTAAGGATTATCTAGCAACTATGAATGTAAGATCCAAGAAGTAGTCAACCATTTTGTTCAGCCCAGGAACCATAAAGGTGCATACCACTGTTACGCAATCTGGAGTCATCTACCTTGAAGGCAGAACTGGAATGAGCTGCAGCTATGGCCATGGCCTCAGATATAGAGGTACGATTGCGAGTATTGTAGATGGTGTGTACAGGGTGAACAGATTCCCCTTTCTTTGGCCGACCCTTCTTCCTCTTCAGTTTGTCTGGCTCTGATGGTCCCAAAGGGTCATTTGGGAAATCTTCAACTTCCTCATCCTCGTAAGATTCCGAGGTTGTAGTACCTTCTGTCGGGCCCAGAGTAGTAAAAGTATTACACGTGGTAAGCACAGAGGGGGACATGACTGTACGGGAAGGTGAGACGGTCTTTTTAGGTTGTTGCCAATCAGCTTCTGGAGTAGGGTTGCCCCTTACCTTTTCCAAACTTGGACAAAATTCTTCATGAGGGGGAGGATATCATCGTCCTTAGAACCTAAACCATCCTCCTTAAAGGCTGCATCCTCATGAGTATCATTCGGATCCAGCCTTTCATCGTGATCCGTAGCTACTACCAATGGTTTCTGAATCTCAGTCTTCTTTTTAGCCCAAATCTTCGTCTGAACAGAAGTTTGTGTCGTGTCTTTTCTGCAAGCTTCAGTGAGATGTCCCACAGTTCCACAAGACTTGCAGAACTTAGGGAGGCCTTCAAATCGTACCACAACAAAATATTATGAGAAATATATTATATTTCACAAACTCTCCTATGAAACTTGTTCATAATAAGAAATTGATATCATTACACCTATAAATTAATATCACTACTCTTATAAATTAATATTGTATCATGTGATAAGTGTTACGATATTAGTTTATAAATATAATGGTATCAATTTTATATTGTGAACAAATTTCACCAGACACTTACTCATTATATTTAGACTTGTTTATAACTCTAAAATACATTTTGAAAACATAAATAAGTTTAATCATAAATAACTCAAATGAATAAGATGAGTGGGTATGTTTAACATAAATAGGTTAAACCATACATTTTGTTTCGGGATTTAGATAGGTGGGGAATTCATGACTTTGAAATCCTGTGAATTTGAAAGTCTTGGTGAATAGTAAAAAAATATGTGTTTGTTTTGAGATTTTGATAGAGTGGGGTTTTTTTTTATTTTAAATCAATATTTAATAGTGATTGATGTTTTATTATTATATTGTATTGAGATTGAGAATAATAGTGATGTGATTGTATTGAATTTTGTGAGAAAAAAGCGTCCATGTATATTTCTTTTATAGGAGTGGATGTTGAAGTCTAATTTAAATCCAAACTATAATGGGACGTGGTTCGCGAAATTATAAGTCCATCCCCTGAAACAAACATATAATTATTCTATGTTGGAATGTTCTTCCCATAAATGATCAATTAGTGCATTTTGGAACGCGAAATGAGCTTCTGCATCTCTAATTTATTTTAAATCTGCCAAGAAAATTTTGAAATTGAGAGGGTTCGTTAATAAATTCGAGGCTCGTAGATGACACTTTTTTGTGCTTCTTGAATGACATAAAGTGCAAAAGGAGCAATACCTCTAGCAAATTTAGATAAAATATGAGACATCTCTATTACATTAATATCATTATTGGATCTTGGTATCCCAAAATATGCATGTCATATCCACAAATTATAATCAGCTACAACTTTAAGAATGATAGTTAGAGATCCGCTTCGGCCGGAATATTGTCCTGCCCATGTTGTTGGACAATTCTTCCACCTCCAGTCCATACAATCCAAACTTCTTAACATTCCTGAAAAACGACGTTCCTTATAAATATAAAGGAGTCTAGCAACGTCATGCGGTTGGGCGTTGTTGGTCCCGGGGGTAAACGAGTTTCACACGTGTATGGGGGGGGAATTCACGTGTATAATGATTTATAAACTTTTCAGAAAATACTATAATTAGAGATTCAGGTTGTCCTGAGATTTAGTCTTGAGAAGCACAAAGTGCCCTGAGTCAGAGTCTACTGAGACAATAACACTGAACGACTTTCAGAGACTTCAGATTAGCTCAACTGATTCTGAGTTTCTACAACAGAGTCTGAATAAGCTTGGAGTAGATAATAATCTTACTGACTACTCAGAAGAGTTGATCAGTTTGACAACTATCTATACTAGCTTATCTGGAGTGCAGAATGTGCAGGCCCTAAGTTTATACTCGTTTTACTTTGCTGAAAATCTTTTTCTTAGTGAAAACAGTGGTTAAGGCTGTGATCAAGTTAATGCAACTTCAGTGGATTGATTCCAACTGATTATCAGAAAACTGAGTATGCTTTCAGTGAAAATATGCAGCAAGATAGAATGCAAAACAGAAAGCAAACAACACAGCAATTATAGTGGTTCAGAGGCTCAAGCTCCTACGTCAACTCTCTCTAATCCTCAGAGAAATTACTTAACTCACTACTTCTACTACCTTAAGCTTTCAGACTGAACACAAGCAACTTACTAACTTCTTCTCTAGAGCTTTTCAGACTGAACACAACAGCTTACTTCACTCTTTACAACTCTCACTTCTCCAACAACTACACACTCAAACTACCTAATCAAAGGGTTTGGGTTTTGGTTGGTTTCCAACTAAGGTGAGATATCCTTTTACAATCAAATACAAGTAAAAGGCTAGGATATCTCTAACTAAGCTTTAGATATATCTTAAATCTAGGCTTAGTAAATGAGCTCTCTTCTAAGAGGAAACACTTGGGAAATTCTAAGGGTTTTGAGTGCTTCACAATGTATGATTTGAATACGAATGAGCTCTGGAGTTGCTTTGATTTCCCGTAACCTTGGTTGTGAACAAGGCCTTGATATTTATAGACAACTCACCAAGAGTCTACTCTTGAAAAACTATCCGTTGGAGAGACAACTTCAAGGGTTTCCTCTTTTGGTTATTGATGAACGGCTATTTCTAGGGTTTGAACACACCCTTGCATGTATTAGGAAATGTCCAGCCTGTTGGGAATTTAGGGGTGCCTGGATCTATTCGAGATGATTTTAAATACATATTTAAATTAATCAATTAATTACTAACATGAATCAATCCTAAATCAATTCAACATAATAATTAATAAACGAATAAACAACATGCGTACACGTAATCCACGTAAATCCTAAGCATGCAGAATCTAGGAGTTATGAGATTACTAACCACTTGTAGAGACGACGGATGAGACAACAGATCAACCCAAAGAGCCTTCCCAAATATGTCCCAAGTCCACGAACGCAATCCGGTGGGAGGATTCTCACGAATGATTTTAACAAGAGGAAAACCAAAAATATTTTGCCACCACCTTTGTGGATTTCTAATATTTTCAACACATGGAATTGCAGTTGGGAATGAAAATTCATCCCCTATTTATAGGGAGGAGGGGCCGATTTTTAGGTCTAGAAAATAAGGGAAGAAAATATTTTCTTGGTCTCCAAGAAATCTTGAATATATCTCCTATATTCTTTTCTCCTTAATTAAATTTTTCATAAAAAAATCTCTTCCCCTTTTTATCCCTATTTTTCGAAAATAACAAGGCAAAAGGAGTCAAGATTTGACTTCTTGAATTTATGAGATAATGATGTATTCCTACAATACTTATCTCTTTCCATAAAATATCTACAAGAAAATCAAGACAATATTTTCTTCCTTTTCCGTACATATTTTGAGAATTTCAAGGAAATATTAGGCAAGAATATTTTCTTCTCTCTTTCATTAATTGGACTTTATTTTGGGCTATTTGAGGGGCCTTTAGGAGAATTAAGATTGGACCTCCTATGGACTATGAAACTATAATATTGGGCCAAATATTATTCTAAGTCCATTAATATTAATTTATTCCACTATAAAATTAATATTGAACTATCCATCTTAATCCATATTACGACTTCACTATAATATTGCTCCCGGTCATTATTTCCCGTGTTTAAGATTACTTTAGTCCATTAATTAATTAAGCCACTGAACAAGCTTTATATTAATTAATATCTTTATCCTTGGAGTAAAGACAACTCAACATTATTATCCATACCGGAAATAAATTTATACTTGCAAGATTTGGTATGATAAAGGTTCTGAGCCCACCAAGGGGACAAATCAAACAAGACGTACTTGCACACGATTCTCCATATTAAATGTTAGCAATCGTCATGTAATTAATAATATTGCCCAAGATATAAGGTATCGAATCCCAATGATTCTCTTCCTATCATAAGTCAAAGCAATAGTTATTAATTTCACACGATCCTATTTAAGGGATGGAGATTAAGAAACAATACACCACTGAGGTCTAATTCTTGTATATTCAGTACCGAAGAATTTATCCTCCTTAGGTCCTATTCAGCGCATCCAAATGCACTAGTATAATCTCTTGGTCAAGACAAACCAATCTGAGTCTTATACATCAACCTTTCATGATGGTTTGTTCATTTTCATCTAGGTTGTGAATTTGTACTTAATTACGAGGACCTGTTAATTTGATCTTCTGTGATCTGGTTGTTGTACCATGGAATAATCCTACTAGGTGAGGAGATCGGGTAGAGCGACTTCAGTAGGAATCGGGAGGCTGCGGGGCGACTTCCTCAAAGATAAAGAAAGGAATCGGGAGACCTAAAAGAAACTAAAAACTTATTTTCACTCAACCTTGGAAAAGACCACAATAAAGCGACCTCGGCGGTTATTTATAGCAAAGATATGGATAAGCGAAAGCTTCGGATATCAGAGGTAAGCAAGACAAGTGTAAAGAGATTAACGATAAAACCCTAGCTCGACCTGAGAAGCCCAAAGAAAAACCCGGAGGTGTACCCTAATTTACGCTCTATAAATACAACTTGTATCACTCATTGGAAAAGATTAAAAATCTTAGTACTCTTAAAGGAAAAATAATAAAATACGACCTCAAGGCTGACGTAGTCTTCTTCAAAATTTACCGGGTAACCAAAAGATATTTCATATGTGTTCTTTGTTACTTAATTGATCCCATTCAATAATATCCGTTGCCCTAGGCGTAAAAGCAAGACAACAACCGGGTATCACCAAATTAACTACAAAAACTAACTTTATTGAGCGGGTTTACAATAAATATATATAACATTCATTCGTATTTAAATGCAATGATGATTAATAATTTATTTCATAAATAAATGAGAAAAAAACTCGGTTTGGTTATACAAAAGTAAAATCATACTTTTCAAAGATAACCCCAACACTCTCCCACTTATACTCAAAGTCCGCTTTTAATAAATACAACATGTGTATGTTCTATGTGACATCTAATGTCACCCTACAAGAACCTAATAATTTCTCCCACTTATACTCAAAGATTGACAAACACCCAATAATAAAATACTGGAATGGATTGAATGGTTGTCTGGATGGGCGTAGTCTTCTTCAAATCTTTACCACCTCAATGTCTCTCTGGGTAACCAAATATAAGATGGTATTATTTCAATATGTTTTTGACCTTTGTTCTTGGTTAATTGATCCCATTCAATAATGATTGTCTTTGCAAACTCGAGCGTAAAATCTAGGAAGTTCAGCCAAACCGCTTCCTTCACCGCTTCCTGGGTATCACCAAATTAACATTTTCGCAACGCTTCTCCATGTTATGGCTCCTCCCCATGCAAAACACACTACCCGAGGTAAACAACTTTATTGATTGGGTTTTCAATAAATATATATAACATTCATCAGACGGGTAAACCAATTTAATCTTTGTGTCCTCTTGAGATACTTCAAAATGTTCTTTACATGATTAATAATTTCGGGTTGCTTTGATATCTAGCTACCAATAAATGAGAAAAACTCGTACATTTGGTTATACAAAGTAAAATCATACTTTGGGACACATTTCCTTGGATAGATAATTCCCTGTAGGGCACAAAGCCTTTCTTGGAATCTTTATCTTTGAAGCGTTTCAAAAAGTGTCTATATTTTAAGTATACTATCATCATTTACATCATCTTTCCCTAGGGCGTGATCGAGCTTCACCTAAATCATTCATATAGATTAACATTTTGACAACTATGCCCTTATGTCAAAATTAACACATTTACAATGAGCGATATGTCGTTAACGTATAGTACCAAAATTACCAATGCAGTTCCGTCACGCTTTTTGTAAACACAACTTTCAAAATTATTTTGATCAAAACCGTAGGATTTTATAACTTGATCAAAGCACTGATTCCAAGCACGGGATGCTTGCAAACCAGATGCTCTTGACCTTTTTCAATGAAGCCTTCAGGTTGTTTCATATAGATTTCTTCGTCAAGATTCCCATTTAGGAAAGCTGTCTTGACATCCATTTGCCAGATCTCAAAGTCTAAATGCGCAGCAATCAACAAGATAATGCAGATGGACTTGAGCATGGCTACTGGCGAAAAGGTTTCCTCATAGTCGATCCCTTCATTCTGAGTGTACCCTTTCGCCGCTAGTCTTGCCTTAAAGGTTTCAACCTTTCCGTCCGGTCCCCTCTTTCTCTTATATACCCACTTGCATCAAATGAGTTTTACCCCATTGAGTGGTTCGACTAGCTCCCACACTCTGTTGTGATCCATTGAACCCATTTTGGCTTCTATTGCAGTTTGCCAATAAGTTGCATCTTTGTCTTGGATCGCCTCATTGTAGGACCAGAGATCTGATTCTTCGCCTGAGATCAAATCCAAAGACTCTCCAATCCCTAAGAATCGCTCGGGTTGTCTGACAACTCTCCCACTACGACGAGGTTCCGGTTGTGAAGGCTTGACGTTTGGTATATCATTTTGTACAGTTGGCAATGGAGTTGGCCCCTTAAGTTCTTCCAAGGTAATTTCACTTCTAGGCTTTTTATCGTTCATATAGTCTTCTTCCAAAAATCTAAAGTGCGTACTGATTACGACCTTTTGATCTTCGGGACCATAGAACATGTATCCTTTCGTTCCTTCGGGGTACCCAATGAACAACCTTAATTCCGAACGTGCATCCAACTTACCAGCTTCCTTGTCCAACACGTATGTCGGACACTCCCAGATCCTGATGTGTCCATAGCCGGGCTTGCGCCCTGTCCACAACTCTCTCGGGGTTTTAGGAACTGTTGGGGAATTATTGCCCGTATCTATTCGGGATGAATATTTAAATACAAATTTAATTCTAACAATTATTACTAGCATGAATTAATCCTATATTAATTCAAATAATAATTCAACAACAAATCATGCACATAAACAGTTCACATAAATCCTACGCATGCGGAATTGCTACGGGTTTACGTGAACTAACCTCTCGGAGTGACAACCGTTGAGAAGATGGATCCCATTCACACGAACACACCAAAAGACCTTCTCAAGTATTCCCTTATCCCTGTTTAACAATTCGGTGGTAGAAACTCGCGAACAATTTAACAAAAGGGAAAAATAAAATTATGTTGCACCACCTTTGTGGATTTCTAATTTTTCCAACACATGGAATTGCACTTGGGGATGAAAAAATCATCCCCTATTTATAAGAGGGTGGTGGCCGATTTTTTGCTAGGAAAAAAGGGAGAGAAAATCTCTTTCTTGATCTCCAAGAAATCTTGAATATATATCCCATATATTCTTTTCTCCTTAATTAAAATTTTCCATAAAATCCCACTCTCTTATTGTTATGGAATTTCGAAAAAAAGAGGATAAAGATTCCAAGATTTGGATCTTCTTGAATTTATGAGATATACTTGTATTCCAAGAATACATATCTTCCATAATATCTTTTCAAGAAAATCTTTCTTTTCCTTCTTTTTTCTTAATTTTCGAAAATCCCCATATAAATAACCAAGTGGGAGACTTCTTAAATTTAATGAGATAATCTTGTATTCCAAGAATACATATCTTCATTCCATAACAAAATTCAAAGAAAATCTTTCTCCCCTTTTTATTTATAATTTTCGAAAAAAATTGGAAAAAAATAAGCAACCATAATTTATTTTATTTTAAACACCTTTTTCAGTTATTGGATATTATGCTTGGGCTACTTGAGGGGCCTTTAGGAGAATTAAGATTGGACCTTCTAATGGACTTTGAATATCTAATATTGAGCCACAATATTATTCAAGCCCATAAATATTAATTAATCTCACTACATAATTAATATTGCACTATCCATCTTAACCCATATTATTGTTAATATGGCTCTCGGTTATTATTTCCCGTGTTTAAGATTATCCAGCCCATTAATTAATTCAAGCCACTGAAATAACTTTCCTTTAATTAATATCTTTTGTCCTTGGTCAAGGAACGGTTCAACATTATTATCCATACCGAAAAATAATTCCACTTGCAAGATTTGGTATGATAAATCTTATGAACCTCCCAAGGGGGCAAATCGAACAAGCGTACTTGCACACGATTCTTCGTAGTAAATCTTAGCAATCGCATGTGACCAATAATATTGCACAAGATATAAAGTATTGAATCTCATTGATTCTCTACCCGTCATAAGTCAAAGCAATAATTACTAACCACACACGATTCTATTTAAGGGACGAAGATTAAGAAATAACGAACCACTGAGGTCTAATTCTTCCTAATTCAATGCTGAAGAATTTATCCTCCTGTAGGTCCTATTCAGTGCATCAGTCATGCACTAGTGTAATCTCTTGGTCAAGACAAGCCAATCTGAGCCTTACACTTCAACCTTTCACGATGGATTGTTCATTTCCATCTAGGTCGTGAAAACGTACTTTTAGTTACACGGGACTGTTAATTTAATCTTCTGTGATCTGGTATCACTAAATTAACTACAATGTAACACGTACTATTTATTGAATAGTTATGCAGTAAATATATGTAAAATTCAATGATATTTAAAGCATCAGTGATAAGTAATTTATTTCAGTAAATAAGACAGAAATTCAGTTTGGTTATACAAAGTAAAAACATACTTTCCAGTATAACCACAACAATCTCCCACTTATACTCAAAGTCTGCTTTTAAGTATACTACATCATATCTCGTGTAGTTCCTAATGTAGGTGACATCTAATGTCACCTACACGAACCTAATAATATCTCCCGCTTATACTCAAAGCAGATTGACAACGGTCTTGACACCCATTCCTTTCACATGTCTCTCGAATGTGTTATGAGGCAGACCCTTTGTGAATGGATCTGCTAGGTTATCTTCTAACGCGATCTTTGGCACCTCTATATCTCCTCTCTTAACGATTTCTCGTATAAGATGGTATTTCCTTTCAATGTGTTTGCTGGCCTTGTGGGCTCTTGGTTTCCTTGAATTTGCAACTGCTCCGGCATTATCACGATGAAATGATGATTGTCTTTGGGCAAATTCGGAACTACATCCAAGTCCACTAGGAAGTTCTTGAGCCAAACCGCTTCTTTCGCTGCCTCGCAAGTAGCTACATATTCGGCTTCCATGGTAGAATCGGCGATGCATTTCTGCTTAACGCTTCTCCTTGTCATGGCTCCTCCCCCCATGCAAAACACACTACCAGAGGTAGATTTTCTGGAATTAAGTCTTATTGGAAATCCGAGTCCGTGTAATAGATGGGGATTAGACTATCTGACTGATAAACTAACATTCTATCCCGAGTTCTTTTCAGATACTTCATAATGTTCTTAACTACCGTCCAATGCTCTTTTCCCATATTACTTTGATATCTCGCTATCATGCCAACGACAAAACAGATATCCGGTTTCGTGCACAGCATTGCGTACATAAGACTTCCGACAGTCGAAGCATAAGGAATACCTTTCATGTCATCTATCTCCTTTTGTGTCTTAGGGCACATTTCCTTGGATAGATGGATTCCATGTCAAAAAGATACGAAGCCTTTCTTGGAATCTTGCATGCTGAATCGTTTCAAGACAGTGTCTATATATGAAGCTTGCGATAAGCCTATCATCCTTTTCTTGCGATCTCGAGTGATCTTGATCCCAAGGATGTGCCCGGCTTCCCCTAAGTCCTTCATATCAAACTGTTTTGAAAGCCATGCCCTTACGTCTGACAACACCTTTACATCGTCCCCGATGAGCAGAATGTCGTCTACGTATAGTACCTAGAATACCAATGCAGTTCCGACACGCTTCTTGTACACACAACTTTTGTACTCATTTTGATCAAACCCATAAGACTTTATTACTTGATCAAAACATTGGTTCCAAGCTCTGGATGCTTGTTTGAGTCCATAAATGGACTTCTTGAGCTTACAAACTAGGTGTTCTTGGCCTTTTTTCAATGAAGCCTTGGAGTTGTTGCATATAGATTTAATCTTCAAGACTTCCGTTAAGGAAAGCCGTCTTGACATCCATTTGCCAGATTTCAAAGTCGAGATGCGCAGCAATCGACAAGAGGATTCGGATGGACTTGAGCATTGCTACAGGTGAAAAGGTTTCCTCATAGTCGATCCCTTCTTTCTGAGTATAACCTTTCGCCACAAGCCTTGCCTTGAAGGTTTCCACCTTCCCGTCCTGTCCTCTTTTCCTCTTGTATACCCACTTGTAACCAATGAGTTTGACCCCATTAAGTGGTTCGACTAGCTCCCACACTCTGTTATGATCCATAGAACCCATTTCGGCTTCCATTGCTGTTTGCCAAGAAATCGCATCCTTGTCTTGGATTGCCTCGTCGTAAGTCCATGGGTCTGATTCATCTTGATAGGGGACTAAGTCCGAGGACTCTCCTACCCCCATGAATCTGAGTTGTCTTACAACCCTCCCACTATGACGAGGTTCCGGTTGTGTAAGTGTGTCGTTTGGTATGTCATCTTGTACAGTTGGCACTGAGGTTAGCCCCCTTAGCTCATTTAAGGTAATCTCACTTCTGGGCTTTCTTTCGTTCATATAGTTTTCTTCCAAAAATCTAAAGTGGGTGCTTATTACCACCTTTTGATCTTCGGGACCATAGAACATACACCCTTTTGTTCCCTCGGGGTATCCTATAAATAACCTTAATTCTGATCGAGGATCCAATTTTCCAGTTTCCTTGTCCAACACGTAGGCCGGACACCCCCAAATTCTCATGTGTCTCAAACTGGGCTTGCAGCCCGGTCCACAATTCTTTGGGAGTTTTGGGAACCGATTTTGATGGCACCAAGTTTAGAATATAAGCCGCTGTTTTCAAGGCATGACCCCAGAACGACTTGGGTAGATCCGCACAACTCATCATTGATCTAACCATTTCTAAAAGAGTTCTGTTTCTTCGCTCTGCAACCCCGTTTTGTTGAGGGGTTCCGGGTGCAGTTAGCTGGGATACAATCCCTTCATCTGACAAGTAGTTCAAAAACTCATCGCTGAGGTACTCGCCTCCACGATCAGAGCGTAGAAACTTGATACGTTTTCCCTCTGATTCTCTGCTTGAGCCTTAAATTCTTTGAATTTGTCAAAGGTCTCAGATTTATGCTTCATAAGGAAAATATAGCCGTACCTTGAGTAATCATAAATAAAGGTGACGAAATACTCATAACCTCCTCTTGCTTTGATTAACATTTGACCACATACGTCTGTGTGAATGATTTCTAACACTTCTTTGGCTCTATTCCCCTTGGCTCCGAATGCCCTCTTGGTAATTTTACCCTCCAAACATGATTCGCAAGTTGGGATTGGTTCAACCCGGAGAGACTCCAATGAACCATCTTCTACCAATCTTTGAATCATTTTTGGATTAATATGTCCCAATCTGAGATGCCATAGAAGTGTCTCGTTCATGTCTGATGAACGTTTTCTTTTATCGGAAATAGTTGATGTGTTATAGGATGCATTTCGTGAGTAGTGTGCACAGTTAATTGTATAGAGATTATTCGACAACGTTCCATGACATATAAATTTATCATAAAGAGAAATGGTAACAACTTTGTCAAAAGTAACCGAATATCCATCAAGGTAAAGTTTAGAAACCGAAATTAAATTCTTTCTAAAACTAGGAACGTAAAGAACATCTCTTAAAATTAAAACTCTGTCTTCATAAGACAGGTGCACTTCTCCCACTGCTTCAGCTGCCACTCTCGTAGCATCGCCCAGTGTGATGAGGATCTCACTCCCACTAAGTTGCCGGGTCTGCTTGAACCCCTGTAAAGTGAAACAAACATGATCAGTGGATCCCGTATCCACCACCCATAAATGGGAGGCATACGCCGCTAAACAAGTTTCAACAACTAGTGTGTGAGAATTACCTTTCTTTCCATTCTGAGAAGAATTGGAACAGGCCGCCCTCCAGAGTCCTACTCTGCCGCTCTCCAAAGCTTTCCTCATGCTTGATTCCATGCTCTTATTGGATGTTGAGTCTGCTTGGTTTAACTTTCTTCTCTTTTCATCATTCTTACCACCATTTGACCTAGAATGAAGAGAAGATTCTTGTTTTCCCAAGTTCTTTTCCTCGCGCTCCATTTTCCTTTCAACCAAAGTGAGAGCATTTACAAGATCATCCACTGTAAAATTTAGATCTTCCAATAGATACTCAAGATAGTGGTGATTATAGCTCTTTGGTAAGGATTGGAGAATGAAATCAATCTTAGTCTTGAAATCACATTTTTCGCCGAGGATCTAAAGTTCCTCAAAGAGCACCATAACCCTAAGAACGTGCTCCCTTGCAGTCGTTCCTATTTCTATTTTTAATTCAGCCATCTCTTGCTTCACGCTTTGGACTGCCATACGGGTCGGATGTGCAAACATCGCTTCGAGATTCTGCAAGATGTCTGCAGCTGACTCATATCCTTGGTGAAGTCGTTTCAACAAATCTGACAGATGTTCCAGAATTGTATCCTTCATTAATTCATTTGCCAGCTCCCATTCACCATATTACATCTCGTCCCATACTCCAGCACCCTTAGCTGGTTTTTCGGGTTTTGATGTATCAAGTACCCATTTGGATGGTGACGCGGCTAGGACAAGTTTTATTTTGTAAATCCAATCGATATAATTTTCAACAGTAAGCATAAGATCGTTGAGTTTATATAGCAGTGGATTAAAAGGTTGTGACATGCTGAACTGAAATAAATAACAATTTGTATAAGCACAAACATATCACAAGGTTCGATCACATGTATCATATTAAAATCTCAAAAAAAAAATGAACATGCATCAACCAACATCTCAAAACAGTTTAAATAAGCCACGTGGGGTGGGTCATTATTTAAACTGTTAGAATTTAGAGGCACGTAAACACGTAATACATGCGCAACGGAAATTAAAGTTCACCAACAACGAAAAGTTAATTGCATAATTAAATACGAGTAAATGTAAACAGAATTCTTACAGTAATTTGTATACCATTTTCTCTACTATGGTATCCACGTAATCCCCAATCACGAATTTGCACGGATCTGCTAGTGTTTAATCCCGCGATGAATTTGCTAGGAAAATTCTAACTCTAGATCTTATGGAGAAAATATGAATTAACGTTGTTTGTGAATTCCCAATAGCTTGTATATATAGGGAGGCCCAACTTAAATCTTAAGCTAGCCCGATTGGGAAATAAAATCTCTAATCTTTATTTAAATAAATCTCTACGATTTATTTCCTCATATAAAATCTCTACGGATTTAATTCCCATGTATATCAAATCTCTACGGATTTGATTCCATATATATTAAATCCTATAATAATATTCCATATATTATTATTGAGAATCCTATTAATTTAAATCCAATTTAATTAAACATTAATAATAATTAATTTCAAATTAATCTATTATTAATTAATTCTCCATAAATTAAATATTAAATCCAATTTAACATTTAATCAACCAACTATAATCCGCAAAAGGGAACTACTTGTTGTGTGACCCATAGGCCCTCATATATCGAGCGATTAGTCAAACTAACGGTCTTAATTGAACCCTAGACAATAAATCAGACATTCTCAATATATGAGGTACGTTGCGAGAAACGTGCAACTACCTGTAACTGAAACATGGACTATTACGATTTCCTCATTTCATTCGCGAATACTCGATTAAGTCTTGAACATGATGAAGTGTCTATTCAAATAACTTAATCAATTTATTTCCAATCAATAATTGATCATGTATGTCACACTTAGCCACAAAGTCTAAGTTGATGTGCATCGGCCGATGACTTTGATCCAATTATGATGAGAAAATGAGTATTCTTTCTAAATCCACTTTGAGGAATGAATCCTATTCTTGGCTCAACTACCACGCACATGCACTTCGTGATGAACCCAATCCAAGCCATATCTACCCATAGACGGGTGCAAGCGTCGGTCATGGTCAAAGTTCATCATCCCACACATGTCGTGCGTATTGACCTCAAGTCAAAGGAGTATCGCATCGCTCCCACTAACCGAGACACCCGTAGACACATATAGTGGAACTACATCAAACGGTTTCTCGGATGGGTATACCAATACCCTCTAAGGTATTTGTGCATCCATCATGAGATACCCAGTATCTCGTAGTAAGTGAGATCTTACTACACTCGCTAAGAGTATGATGCAGATCGCACACCAATCTCCATTGCATCATCAATATCCCATTATTGATGATCCTTGATCGGGGCTATTTGAGAATCATGCTTAAGTCATCTGAGTTCTCACAACCTCAATGACAACAATGACTCATGGGAACACTTGCATGAATAAATGCAAACAATCAAACATAATATTCAAACAAGTGTATTGCCATACATTAATGTTAAATGAACTATAATATTAAATCAAGCTGAATATCATCGAGCATTATGTCCTTACAATAGATTATCTCTATGACATTAACACTAACAATCTCCCACTTGGACTAGAGTCAATCACCTACATGTCTTACCCCTAGACCATCAAATGTCTAGTGTGTACATGAACACTCAGTGTTTTGGTGAAAGGGTCTGCCAAATTAAATATGTGGGAATACATTTTAATTCTATTTCTCCTATCCTTATGATCTCTAGGATCAAATGATAAGTCTGGGTACATGCTCATTTATGCTTGTTGATCTCGGTTCCTTTGCTTGCGCAATCGCACCAGCGTTGTCTCAATAAAAAAATTATTAGACAACTGGCACTCGAAACTACCCCTAGTTCTCTTAAAAATATAAAATCCAGACAGCCTCCTTGAGGCTTCTGATATAGCAATGTACTCAACTTCGATTGTTGAATCTGCGGTCCTTTTGCTTGGAACTATTCCAACCAACCTCCTCATTATTGAGAGTGAAACGTAACCTGACTGTGATTTGTAATCATCACAGTCGGATTGAAAACTTGTGTCAGCTTAACCAGTCACTACTAGTTCTGACTGTCCACTATAGACAAGGAAACATTCTTTAGTTCGTCTAAGATACTTCAGAATGGTCTTGACAGCAATCCAGTGAGACTCACCAAGATTCTGCTGGTATTTACCAGTGATGTTGATAGCGTAGGCCACATTTGGCCTCGTGCAAGTCATGGCGTACATGAATGACCCAATTGCATATGCACATGAGACATCTTTCATGTGCTTGATATTAGCTTTCAACATAAAGGACAATCCTTCTTTGATAGCTTTATCCCATGATTTGCCGATAGAGACCCTCTCTTAGAGTTCTCCATCGCAAAACACTTCAACACCTTGTCTACATAGGTGGACTGTGACAGCCTCAACATCCTCTTGGATCTATCCCTAAGATGTAGCAGGCTTCACAAAGATCCTTCACCATGAAGGTCTTTGATAATTAATCTTCAACGGACTGCATTAACGGGATATTGTTTCTCAAAATCAATGTGTCATTGACATACACGATTATGAAAACAATATTCTTTCCGTTGTGTTTACAATAAACACAAGGATCTTCCGAATTTCTGATGAAGTCAAAAGACTTGATAGCCTCATCAAATCGGATATTCCAACTCCTAGAAGATTGCTTCAATCCATAAATGGATATCTTTAGCTTGCATACTAGATTAGAATTTGACTTAGATGTGAAACCTTCCGGTTAAGTCATAAACACTTCCTTATAAATGTTTCCATTGAGGAAAGCTGTTTTGACATCCATCTATCAAATCTCATAATCACAGTGTGCTGCTATCGCAAGTAAAATTCGAATGGACTTGATCTTTGCAACTGGTGAGAAGGTCTCATCATAGTCAATGCCTTCGCGTTGACTATAACCCTTCGCCACCAACCTAGCTTTGTAGGTTTGTACTTTGCCATTTATAAATGGGTCTAACCCTTTTAGGTAACTCAACCAAGTCCAAGACTTGATTGGTGTACATCGAGTCCATCTCGGATTTCATGGTTTCATGCCACTTCCCTGAATCAATATCTAATATTGCTTCAGAGTAAGTATTAGGATCGTCCTTATCCGGTATGTCCACATTAATTAGTTCCTCCAAGAGGTAACCGTATCTAATGGGCAGATTACAATTCCTAATATACTTACGGAGCTGTGGTTGTGCAGACTGTACATTCTGATCGTGAAAAATTTTGTGGTGCATCGATTTCATCAATGTCCGAAGAGTCCTCAAGAGCTACACTTTCAGATGCCTCTTGGGCGGGAGTTTGAACTATGTTGTTCTCATGCAGCCCACTTGGAGGTTCTTGCACTAGCAAGCCTACTCCAATTACGCTCCCACTGGCTGAAAGACGATCACCTAGTGAAAGACTCCCACTGTGACAGTCGCTGAATGCTCCCACTGATTCCTTGTCATGCTGCTTTGACAAGATATCAGTCTCTTTGTTAATTTGTGGTTCTTGAATTTCTTCAAGTTTTATCAGCTCACGACCTTGTTCCTTAAAGACATAGTCTTCTTCGAGGAACTCGGTCTGCCTAGAAACAATCACTGATTATTTCTCAGGTAGATAGAAGTAATATCCTTTAGTTTCTTTAGGATATCCCACAAAGTAACCCTTTTCACCTTTGGATTCCAACTTGTCGGTAAGCATCCTTTTCACAATCACGGGGCAACCCCATGTTAGATATGTGTAAAAGTTGGCTTCCTGCCACACCATGGTTCATATGGTGTATGCTCAACCGATTTAGATGGAATCTTATTCAGAATGTAAATTGAGATTTGTAACGCGTATCCCCATAAGAATGTCAGAAGAGAGGAAAAGCTCATCATGGACCTCACCATGTCTAACAGGGTTTGGTTTCTTCTCTCGGACACACCGTTCATCTGAAGTGTTCCGGGAATAGTCTATTGTGACTGGATTCCATGTAACTTCAAGTAATCAGTGAATTCATGGCTAAGGTATTCACCTCCTCGATCCGATCGAAGAGTCTTGATACTCTTACCAGGTTTCTTCTCTACTTCAGTCTTAAACTCTTTGAATTTATCAAAAGATTCGAATTTGTATTTCATAAGATACACGTATCCGTATATAGAGAAATCATTATTAAAAGTGATGAAGTAGCCAAAGTGACCCCTAGCTAGAGTGGGCAATGGTCCACAAACTTCGTTGTAGATCAACTCTAGAACTTCTTTGGCATGCACCCCTTTCCCAGAAAAGGGTCTATTGATCATCTTGCCCATGAGACAAGATTCACAATCTCCATAAGACTCATAGTCGAATGGGGTTAAGTAGTCTAACTTTCTTAACCTTGCAATTCTTTTCTCGTTTACATGATCAAGGTCTACAGTGCCATAAGTAAGACGGGTTTTCATGATTACTAAGTTTGAGTCTTTTATTTTGTATATTAAGAACATCATATCCATAATGCAACAATTACATGTTGCGAGTAATAGAAAGAACTAGATGACTATCATTAAGTTCTAATCTAAAACCAAAGGGTAAGTCTAACACATAGGTCCCCACACGCTCAGTTAGCAACTCTTGCTCCGTTTTCACGTGTAAGACGACTTCACCCGCCCTAACTGCCCTATGACACATGAGCCCTTTCACATTAGTGCAAATGTGAGAGCTAAATCCAGTATCTAATACCAAGCAGTTAGCGCTATTAGTGGACATGTTTATCTTAATAACAAACATACATGTTCTAGCGCTAGAAGCACCTAGTGCATTCCTTTTAGCAACTAGAACCATACAGTCCTTCTTCCGGTGCCCTCTTCTATTTACAGTAGAGGCACACATCCTTGTTTACCCGCTCCTTCTTTTGAACACCATCTTAGTGATAGTGAACTCAAAAGTCTTGAGCACGTTGTGAAGTTCAGGCATGGTCACATCCGTCTTATTCACATTGTAGTTCACAATGAAGCTAAAATATGAATCCGGGAGCAACTGGAGGATAGCATAGATGAAAACTTTGGTCTTTTAGCTCAATGCCTAAATTACCAGATTTATCAATTATGCCTATCATTTTAAGCACATGAGATGAAATTTTCCCTTCCTTAGCTAATCGGTATCTGAACAAATCTCTCATCACTTCATAAATCTCAGAACGAGATTCAGAATCAAAGAGATCCTTCAAATGCTTGAGCATTGAGAAGGGACCTATTTCCTCAAGTTGCCTATGTATATCGGGAGTCATGCCGAGCAACATCATATACTGAGTCTGGAAAGCATCCTCTTGATGCCTCTTCTGAGGTGCTACGTCAAACGTGGTTGCCTCAGAATACCAGTTTTAAGGGTAACCGGGATAGGCGTGTCCAACACGTACTCAATCTTTTCTTGCCTTAGCACCAAACACCTATTTCGGTGCCAGTCCAAAAAATTTGGCCTAGCCAATTTTGTTTGTTTCCAAAACACATCTCAATAACAGTTATATATTTCAACTAACCAAGAGAAATAAAATAAAATGGGAATTAAACACATAATTCCTATGATCAATATTCAGCAATCAAAATAAATGTGGCCTTTCTTTTGTGTTTATCTTGTCTCCATTATTTTCACATACTCAACGACCTCAACGGAAGAGTACGAATTTATATTAGATATAAATTGTAATGGACTAGGATCCACATTCCTACTATTACAATATCTGCTTGGGATGATTACTGCAATAGCATAACTGGTAGGTCTCCAAACCAATTGCAAAACTGCAATTCCTAGTTGATTGAACCTAGTTCAATCGGATGCCCCTTGACTTTCGTTTCCCTGCTTGGGCTGGTGAAACAAAGTCAAGTTGATTTACAACCATCAAGCGGCGACACTACGTGTCCCTATAAAAGTCCCGTTAGATGTAGATCCGAGCAAAAGACTTGGGCCTTAAATACTCATTGGAACGAAATCTCCGGTTTACTTTTAATTTTGATGGAAGACATCGTTCAATTTAATGAAAAATCATATTTTAGTGAGGATCGTTTTAAAGGCGGGGTATTAATTGCTTAATCGAGATCCAACATGTTAATCTATATCACATTTGAGCAATTATTGGGCGCCGCCTACCCAAACATGATTTTATACGGACTAACACTTACATGGGCGCCGTCTACCCAAACAATAACACGGTCAAACAAGTATTGGGGGCCGCCTACCCAAACAATCATAATGCGAACTATAAAAGCGTTAACAGAATACAAAACATGTTAACCAAGTGGGAATTAATAACTCGTTTAATCATTTAAACCATAATTTTAAAATCCAATTTTAAATCAAGTTTTAATAATTAAATTCGTTATTAATATTAACTCTTAATTAATTTAATTAATTAAGCCCATCATTAGTCCAACTAATACGTTTTAGTGAGATTTAATAATTCTTTTAAAACGAATTTTAAAAATCCAATTTTAAATTCTATTTTAAAATTATTAAATAATTAATCCAATTAATTATGAATAAAAGTCCAACTTTTAATCCAGCTTTTAATTATTTGTTATTTAGGGGCTCAGGTGCAATTTTCAAAATTGCAAGGGATGGCCTATCCCAAATCAAATTTGCAAGACAGCCCTCTGCCATCACCGCCCAAATCCGACAGCATCCATTCTGTAATTCGGGACAACTAATTTCCAAACCCAACCAAAAATTCTTATCAATCACAATTAATCTCAAAATTAATCCATCATTAAATCAGTCCAACTGAAGTAATCGAAAGAACAGAGGCATGAACGGAATCGAGAAACAAGCAACAGGTCAGCGCGGCGCATGCGTAGCACCTCCATCAACAACGGCGGTTTCAAAAGGCCTAAAACAAGCATAAAACGCTTGGGGCTCGAGTCAAAGGAGTATCACATCGCTCCCACTAATCGAGACACCCGTAGACACATATAGTGGAACTACATCAAACGGTTTCTCGGATGAGTATACCAATACCCTCTAAGGTATTTGTGCATCCATCATGAGATACCCAGTATCTCGTAGTAAGTGAGATCTTACTACACTCTCTAAGAGTATGATGCAGATCGCACACCAATCTCCATAGCATCATCAATATCCCATTCTTGATGATCCTTGATCGGGGCTATTTGAGAATCATGCTTAAGTCATCTGAGTTCTCACAACATCAATGACAACAATGACTCATGGGAACACTTGCATGAATAAATGCAAACAATCAAACATAATATTCAAACAAGTGTATTACCATACATTAATATTAAATGAACTATAATATTAAATCAAACTGAATATTATCGAGCATTATGTCCTTACAATAGATTGTCTCTAGGACACTAACACTAACATAAACACATTCAAGCAGGTTACAAACAAGAAAACAATTACAAACCTTTAATATCCAGATAAATAGTTGGCTCCCACTTGACCAATATAAAATTGACAGGGACTTCGGCGAAGTATATGCATATCAATTTTATACCTAAGTAATAACCATGACTAAATACAGAATTATTATTTTGTTTTGAACGAGCCTCGTAGAGAGGGTCATCGTCGCCACTAATAATAACCCACGATCATCCTTTCAGAATTTATTCATGTGAAATCTATCTTTTGACCGTCCCGTGGAGGGAATTTCTCCAAAAGAATCCACAAACAAATAAATCATGGAGGTCAAAATTAATTCAATTTTATATATATCCCATATATTCTTTTCTCCTTAATTAAAATTTTCCATAAAATCCCACTCTCTTATTGTTATGGAATTTCAAAAAAAAAAGGATAAAGATTCCAAGATTTGGATCTTCTTGAATTTATGAGATATACTTGTATTCCAAGAATACATATCTTCCATAATATCTTTTCAAGAAAATCAAGAAAATATTTCTTTTCCTTCTTTTTTCTTAATTTTCGAAAATCCCCATATAAATAACCAAGTGGGAGACTTCTTGAATTTAATGAGATAATCTTGTATTCCAAGAATAAATATCTTCATTCCATAACAAAATTCTAAGAAAATCTTTCTCCCCTTTTTATTTATAATTTTTGAAAAAAATTGGAAAAAATAAGCAACCATAATTTATTTTATTTTAAACATCTTTTTCAACTATTGGACATTGTGCTTGGGCTATTTGAGGGGCCTTTTAGGAGAATTAAGATTGGACCTTCTAATGGACTTTGAATATCTAATATTGAGCCACAATATTATTCAAGCCCATAAATATTAATTAATCTCACTACATAATTAATATTGCACTATCCATCTTAGCCCATATTACTGTTAATATGGCTCCCGGTTATTATTTCCCGTGTTTAAGATTATCCAGCCCATTAATTAATTCAAGCCACTGAAACATCTTTCCTTTAATTAATATCTTTTGTCCTTGGTAAAGGAACGGTTCAACATTATTATCCATACAGGAAACTAATTCCACTTGCAAGATTTGGTATGATAAATCTTATGAACCTCCCAAGGGGGCAAACCGAACAAGCGTACTTGCACACGATTCTTCTTATTAAATCTTAGCAATCGCATGTGACCAATAATATTGCCCAAGATATAAAGTATTGAATCTCATTGATTCTCTACCCGTCATAAGTCAAAGCAATAATTACTAACCACACACGATCCTATTTAAGGGACGAAAATTAAGAAATAATGAACCACTGAGGTCTAATTCTTCCTAATTCAGTGCTAAAGAATTTATCCACCTCTAGGTCCTATTAAGTGCATCAGTCATGCACTATTGTAATCTCTTGGTCAAGACAAGCCAATCTGAGCCTTATACTTCAACCTTTCACGATGGATTGTTCATTTTCATCTAGGTCGTGAACAACGTACTTTTAGTTACAAGGGACTGTTAATTTAATCTTCTGTGATCTGGTATTACTAAATTAACTACAATGTAACATGTACTATTTATTGAACAGTTATGCAGTAAATATATGTAACATTCAATGATATTTAAAGCATCAGTGATAAGTAATTTATTTCAGTAAATAAGATAGAAATTCAGTTTGGTTATATAAAGTAAAAGCATACTTTCCAGTATAACCTCAACAGGAACTGATTTGGATGGGACTAGGTTTAGAATATAGGCTGTTATTTCCAAAGCGTAACCCCAGAACGATTTTGGTAAATCTTCATAGCTCATCATTAATCTTACCATTTCTAGAAGTGTTCTATTTCTTCGTTCTGCAACCCCGTTTTGTTGAGGGGTACCAGGGTGCGAAATAACGGGATACAATCCCTCTTCAAAACGAGATAGTTCAAGAATTCATCACTGAGGTATTCGCCTCCACGATCAGATCGTAGAAACTTGATAGTCTTTTCCTTATGATTCTCTGCTGGAGCTTTAAATTCTTTGAATTTATCGAAGGTCTCAGATTTATGCTTCATTAGGAAAATGTATCCGTAGCATGAGTAGTCATCGATAAACATAACGAAATACTCATAGCCACCTCTAGCTTTGATTTGCATTGGACCACACACGTTGGTGTGAACGATTTCTAACACTTCCTTGGCTCTAAGCCCCTTGGCTCCAAATGCCCTCTTGGTCATTTTACCCTCCAAGCACGATTCGTAAGTTGGAAATGGTTCAACCTGGAGAGACCCCAATGAACCATCTTGAACAAGCCTTTGAATCCTTTTTGGGTTAATATGACCTAATCTTAGGTGCCAAAGAAGTGTTTCGTTCACGTTAGCCGAATGCTTTCTTTTACATGAAATAGTAGAAGAGTTATACGATGCATTTTGTGAGTGGTGTGCACAGTTAATAATATAGAGGTTGTTCCACATTGAACTGATAATTTTCTTAGTGTCCACGAACGTATAACATTCCCTTCTTTTGTACTAAGAATGAACAAAACACTATTGAACTGGAAGTGACTTGTTCAGGGTCTTTTGATTCAGTACGAAACAACCTTCAGGATCTTCTTGTCTTCAGGATCTTTTGTCTTCAGGATCTTTATTCTCCAGGCTCTACTGGTCTTCAGGATTCTTCTGAGTTCTTCAGACAAAATCTAATACACCTAACTTGAGTTATATCTGCTGACTATACATAGTGCAGATAATCCTGAATCTTAATATCTATTGAAATCTGATCCTAAACTACCAAGATGTCCTGATACATGTCATACTCAGGGGTTTTGAGATCTAATCAAAATCTTTATTAAATTCATCTCCCAACAATTTCCCCCTTTTTGATGATGCCAAAACCATCTTGTTACAAGCTTGCAATTACAACATAAAATAAACCTACCATCTAATCAGGTTTCAATTCCTATAACAAGTAATAAAATAGCTACCATCAAATAATCAGTAAGATAATGAGAAATTATCTTTTTTTTTTTTATCAACAAGAATCAGTAGAGTTTTTCATTAAAGTACAAAACCATGAGTACAAGATACAAAGGTTTATCTTTACTCTACTGAAACAAAACAACATCATTCATCATCAGATTCAATCTCATCTGCTGGTGGCTCCAGGTTGAACATGCCATAGTATCTTTTCTTCAGTTCTTCCTTCTTCTGGATTGTCTGAGCATCATTCCCTGTCAGCTCCAGATATTCAGTCTGATCCACAAAGTCTGCATGAATGAAGTCATAGTTGATCATCCCGTTCTTGAATTTTGGTGGAGGGTACTTGATTTGACCAGGAGCCTTCAACTGATAACCCAGAGAATCGATTATGTTGAACCATTTCTGGCATATATCAGTGAAGTTCTGCAGAATGTAGGCATGCATCATCTCTATCAGTGTTGGGTTGAGACCAAGTCTGCAAAATATCATTGTTGAAGAAAAACTCCCTCTTGGTTGTTTCCCATCTGTCATTCAGTTCAATAGGGATCCACTTGTCTACATGAGGCCACATTCTCTTCCTCTGCTTGGTACCCCTCCTCCTGAGAACCATTCTTTGAAAGCCTCCAAGCTTTCTCTTAACTTATTCTCTCTCTTTTCTGGTCATCTCAGATCCTGACACAGAGACAACAACTTTCTTTTTCTTCTTCAATAACCTTAACTGAATTATGCAATCCCAGTTAAGTCTTTTGGAAGAGACATCATACTCTCCAAAACCTTCCTTGAAAAGATCATCAGTTTCAGAATCATCTTTCTGAACAGTTGTCTCCTGAGTTTCTTCTTCTTCTTCAAACTCACCAACTAATCTCCTCTGAGTAGGCTTTCGACTGACTGGTTTAGCACTTGCTTTTCTCTTTTGAGGCTTTTCTACAAATGCAACAGATTGTTTAGGCTCCTTTCCGAGGCATCAGGATTCCATGAGCCTCTCCTTGCTTACTGGATTCCTGTTTTCTCTGCCTCTTTGCCCGTTGTTCTATGACTTCCATTGCAGCTTCTGGATGGATTAGTATCTCAGTGGGGAATTGTTCGATCTGCTTCTCCAAGGGTGGCAAAGTTTCAAGCTTGTCATAGATTTCCCCCTTTTTGGCATCATAATTGGCAATCAGTTGGGAAAGGGTTTTGTCCATGTGCATCTGCTCCCTGCCAATCGATCGAACCTCAGCCGCCACCTAAAAGTGTTCATCCTGAATGCATTGCAACACGTTTAATCTAGTGCTGGTGTCTTCAGCAAGACCACCAAAAGTTGCTTTCATCTTCTCCATCAGTGAGGTGCTTACATCCTCAATAGCAGATTTTATCAATTCCTCAGTCTTGGAGAGCAGATCCTCAAGCACTTTTGATCTCAACTCAAACTGTTTCTCCATTTCTTCCTTCATCTCCTTAGCCACATCACTCATCTTTACATTAAAATCAGTAAATTTGCTATCAAAAGTTGTAGATAGTAGATTTACTTGATCATTGGTCACCATAGATGTGCTAAGGGTAGTGATGATTTCGCCCTGAGAAGTTTGTGCCTTATCAAGTTTTGACACTTCCCCAACCAGAGGTTCAAGCTTTGTAATTTGATCAATGATAGGCTCGAACTTAGTTAACTTCTCAATCAATGGAGTGAGATCAACTGATGGTTGTGGAGGAACTGGAGTCTCTTCTTCAGTTTCTATCTGTAGCCCAATCTCCACAAATTCAGTCAGAGTGGCTGCAGGCTCCTGAGGGGTTTCTCCATATGTAATCAATGGAAGTGTTGGAGCTTCCTGAGCCTATTCCCCCTGAGTAGTTGTTCCTGCTACCTTTCTGACTCCCTTCAGGAATATCTTTGTCAGTTTTGTCCTCAGGTGGACCTTGATCATCTTTGTCCTGATCCTCAACTTCACCCTCAGGTTGGGTAGCACTCTTCCTTTCAGCAACTTTTCTCTTGACTAATTCATCAAATTCAGTATGCTTAATCCTAAGCCTCCGCTTACCAAGTCCGGAAAAAGCATCAAGCTCAGCCACTTCCTCTGCCCAGAACTCTTCTCCTCTGAAGTTCCCTATCTTAAGCATCATGGCAAAGGACTGGTTCACAATGAGCATGGTTGTTTTCAACCTGAAAAACATACCCTGAAGATCAGGATAGTTAGTCAGTTCTGGATATTTGTCCATTACAAATCTTTTAGCCTTCTGCCTCCACTCTCTCTCTTCTGCCTCACCTTTCCTGAGTTCAGGAGCAGGTGTCTCCTCTTCAGAGCTGGATCAAAGGAGTGGGTGAATTTGGCTTTGAGGGTTGTAAGGGTGGGATCGGAATTTGGCTTTCTTCAACAGGTTGTTGAGAACCTGTTAAGATCTCTTGTGTAATCCTGTCAGTACCGATACTGGTATGAAGTATCTCTGTAAAGACATCCTCATCACCTCTTTCTTCAGGTAATTTTTCATCTTCCTTCTTAGCAACTTGAGAGATAGCTTTGACCAGAGTATCCAATGGAGATTTTTCTCCTGAGGCCATCTCGCCGATTGTCCTGAGACACTTTTTCTTCTTCCTTTTCTGCTCTTCCTGAGCCTTCTTTTTGTCTCCAACTTCTTTCTTAACTTTCAGGAGATCAAGAGCTTTTCTCCTTTTCTCTGGATCCTCAGGGTCTTTTTCAACCGCTTTCTTTCCTTTCTTTTTGGCAATTTTAGCAATAGCCACATTGTCCTGATCGGATTCTGATTCCTCCGGTTCTACGGATTCTTCAGGCTCATCTTGTCCCGTAGAGCTCAAACTCTTAGAAGTTGCTGGCTTCTTCCTCTGAGATTTTGGTTTCCTAAACATAATTCTGTTTCGGAAAAATTCCTTTCCAGACAACAAGAACATGTTCTCCCTCGGCAATGTCTCATTGAGAAAACTTATCTTTGTCCCAAACAAGACTTTCCCATTCTTTGTAAATGCCCCCTTTGCATATTTCAATTTTGTATTCTGATGTAATATGCAATCCACCAGAAACTTCAACCAATTGAACTCTCTTGACGGTGAATGTTCAATTGCGGCCATAAGTCTCAACTTATTCCGACTTACTTGCTCTAGACTTCCAGAGGTGATCATCATGCACTTGGCCACAATATCAATAAAAACTCGATATATAGGTTTTAAACACTTCTTATTTAAAGCCCCTTTTAATTCAACTTTCGACTCAGATAATCTATCCAAAATTTCCTGTTCTCGTCCTAACATGTATACAGTAGGATCCTCCCCTCTATCAAACAACTCAAATACATCATTAATGTTTTTGAGGGATAAACGTACCTCCTTTGTACATACTACTTCGGTTTTTGATTTTGCGTATGTACCGAGACTCAATTGCGAGACCAAGGAGCCTTCTGCACCTTCTCGTAAGTTGACCACAAATTGCAGAACCTCTTGTGGTAACTCTAATTTTGGCGTATTGCTGAATAATCTCCCTAACTGAGTCAACCGGAGCATATTTAAGGCCTCTTCCTCAATCGTGGTAGTTTTGTTCTCGATCAACGCTACTACATGCTCAAAATATGGTTTCTCGTTTCTGCGAGGTCTTTGATCATTGCGTAACTGGAAAAATCCATTGTAAGAATATTTGAGGTTTGAAGGTATGAAGATTTGAAGATTAAAGGGTTTGGAGAATTGGAAGTTTTTAAGAGATAGAGTGTAAAATGTTTGAACAAAGGATTTCTGGGGTATTTATATGATCTGAAGAAAAGATCAAGGGCTAGGATTAAATCTTGAAGGATAAAGAAATGAACGATCGAGATTTAATCTGGGGTATAATGTAATTTGAGAGTTTATTTGCTATTTATGGCAAATACTCAGATAAGTGTAACAAATAGCAGCAATTAGGGTGACAAAATGATGTTTCACTCTAATCGAGGCAACCTTTCGGTTCTCTGCCAAAATTCTAACCAATAGAATTCTTTCAAACATTCCCGCTTAAAGTTCAGGTCTTTAGTCATTTATTTCCAATGATTACTGAGTGAAATAAATGTTGTGAGTAAATGCATGAGTCGAGTATTGGTTCAGGATTAATTAAATACTTAAACCTTACTGAATATTGACCTTGACAGAAATCATCCTGAGTCTCAGTTTCCATCCTGAGAGATTTTTGTCCTGAGTTATTCCTTACTGAATAACTTCATGCATCCGAAGAACTTCTCTCTTTAGTACGTTTTACTCACCAGGGTCCAACATCCCTAATTCTACTGATAGTTCCTGAAATCTTGACTCAGCCAAAGGCTTAGTAAGAATATCAGCTCTTTGTTTATCAGTATGAATTTTCTCCAGCCTGATATCTTTCTTTTCAACATGGTCTCTAATGAAATGATGTATGATATCCACATATTTTCATCTGGTGTGCAATACCGAATTTTGTGAAATAGCAATAGCACTATTATTGTCACAAAATATAGGTACTTCATTGGCTATAATCTTATAATCCCTCAATTGTTGCCTTAGCCAAAGAATTTGTGCACAGCAGCTTCCTGCAGCCATGTATTCTGCTTCAGTAGTACTAGTTGCAACTGAAGTTTGTTTCTTAGAGAACCAAGATATCAATTTGCTTCCAAGAAATTGACAAGTTCCTGAAGTGGACTTCCTGTCAATTCTGCAACCACCATAGTCAACATCTGAATAACCAGTTAATTCAATGTTATCATCAGCTGGATACCACAATCCTCTATTCACAGTGCCCTTAAGATATCTTAGAATCTTTTTGGCAGCTTCCATGTGACTAGCCTTTGGATTGGCTTGGTATCTTGCACATATCCCAACAGCAAAAGTAATGTCAGGCCTACTTGTTGTGAGATAGAGCAGTGAATCAGTGATCCAATGATCCCCCTATAATCAGTGTGGTTAATTGACTTTCCTTCAGGATCAGGATCCGTCTTGTAGTTAGTATTCATAGGAATTCTAACTGCATTGCAATTTTGTACATCGTACTTAGCAATCAGATCTCTGGTGTATTTTGCTTGATTGATGAAAATTCCTTCTTTTGACTGTTTCACCTGAAGTCCTAGAAAGAAATTCATCTCCCCCATCATTGACATCTCAAACTTTCCTTTCATCAGTGTAGAGAATTTTTCACACAACTGATGATTAGGAGATCCAAAAATAATGTCATCCACATAAATCTGAACTAGTAAGATATCTTTCCCATCTTCTATCCTGAACAAGGTTCTATCAACAGTCCCTTTGGTAAAACCATGGTCAGTAAGAAATTGAGATAGAGTATCATACCATGCTCTGGTGCTTGATTTAGACCATACAAGGCTTTTCTGAGCCTGTAAACTTGGTCATTCTTACAGAAGCCTGGAGGTTGTTCCACATAAACCTCTTCCTTAAGCACACCATTCAGAAATGCACTTTTCACATCCATCTGATATACAATGAACTTCATGTGAGCAACATATGCAAGAAACAATCTAATGGCTTCTAGTCTTGCAACTGGTGCAAAGGTTTCATCATAATCCAAACCTTCTTCTTGGGAATAACCTTGTGCAACTAGCCTTGCCTTGTTTCTTACAATGACATTGTTCTCATCTCTTTTGTTCTTGAATACCCATTTAGTTCCAATCACATTGTGCCCCTTAGGTCTATCTACTAGCTCCCATACTTCATTCCTTTCAAACTGATTCAGCTCCTCTTGCATAGCAATAATCCAAAAAGAATCTTGAAGAGCTTCTTCAATCTCAGTAGGTTCTTTCTCAAATAGGAAGCAACAGAACAAGGCACTTTCTCCATGAAACCTTTGTTGGAATTTAGAGGCACGTAAACACGTAATACATGCGCATCGGAAATAAACAGTTCACCAACAACGAACAAATAATTGCATAATTAAATACGAGTAAACGTAAACAAAATTCTTACAGTAATTCGTATACCATTTTCTCTACTATGGTATCCACGTAATCCCCAATTACGGACTTGTACAAATTTGCTAGCGTTGAATCCAGAGATGAATTTGCTAGGAAAATTCAAACTCTAGATCTTATGGAGAAAATATGAATTAGCATTGTTTGTGAATTCCCAAGAGCTTGTATATATAGGGGAGACCCAGCTTAAATCTTAAGCTAACCTGATTAGAAAATAAAATCCCTAATCCTGTAAATTAAATCCCATTGATTTAATTCCCATATATAAAATCTCTACTGATTTAATTTCCATGTATATCAAATCTCTACGGATTTGATTCCATATATTAAATCCTACAGATTTAATTTCCATGTATATCAAATCTCTACAGATTTGATTCCATATATATTAAATCCTATAATAATATACCATATATTATTATTGGGAATTATTATTTAATTAAATCCAATTTAATTAAATATTAATAATAATTAATTCTAAATTAATCTATTATTAATTAATTCTCCATAAATTAAATATTAAATCCAATTTAACATTTAATCAACCAACTATAATCCGTAAAAGGGAACTATTTGTTGTGTGACCCATAGGCCCTCATATATCGAGCGATTAGTCAAACTAACAGTCTTAATTGAACCCTAGACAATAAATCAGTCATTCTCAATATATGAGGTACGTTGCAAGAAATGTGCAACTACCTGTAACTGAAACATGGGCTATTACGATTTTCTCCTTTGATTCGCGAATACTCGATTAAGTCTTGAACATGATGAAGTGTCTATTCAAATAACTTAATCAATTTATCTCTAATCACTAATTAATCATGTATGTCACACTTAGCCACAAAGTCTAAGTTGACGTACATCGGTCAATGACTTAGATCCAATTATGACGAGAAGATGAGTATTCTCTCTAAATCCACTTTGAGGAATGAATCCTTTTCTTGGCTCAACTACCACGCACATGCACTTCGTGATGAACCCAATCCAAGCCATATCTATCCATGGAAGGGTGCAAGCATCGGTCATGGTTAAAGTTCATCATCCCACACATGTCGTGCGTATTGACCTCAAGTTAAAGGAGTATCGCATCACTCCCACTAACCGAGATACCCGTAGACACATATAGTGGAACTACATCAAACGGTTTCTCGGATGGGTATACCAATACCCTCTAATGTATTTGTGCATCCATCATGAGATATTTAGTATCTCGTAGTAAGTGAGATTTTACTACACTCTCTAAGAGTATGATGCAGATCGCACACCAATCTCCATTGCATCATCAATATCCCATTCTTGATGATCCTTGATCGGGGCTATTTGAGAATCATGCTTAAGTCATCTGAGTTCTCACAACCTCAATGACAACAATGACTCATGGGAACACTTGTATGAATAAATGCAAAGAATCAAACATAATATTCAAACAAGTGTATTGTCATACATTAATATTAAGTGAACTATAATATTAAATCAAACTGAATATCATCGAGTATTATGTCCTTACAATAGATTGTCTCTAGGACACTAACACTAACAACCTTCTGGTCTTAACTCCTTCAGATGGATCTCCTACAATCTGAGTTGCAGGATGACTATCTAACCATGTTCTTCTGAATGTTCCCCCTTCAGTAGTATCAGAAATTTTAGGTTCAGGTAATTCATTGAATTCAGGGAACACCAAGAAAGGAAAAAGGGAATCATCTTCCTCAGGGGAAATTCCATTCAGAACATTGTCAGTGACATTTGTTCCCCCTTGGTTGCTAGATTCAGAGTTTGCCTCAACTGTGACCACATCTTCATCGGCATTACATACCTGAGTCTGAACTGGGGTTTGTTCAAATAGGTCAGCTCAGTGTGTTGGCTTTCCTTTAGTGGAGAACTATCATCCTGAGTTTCACCACTGGTATTTTCATCCTGAGTCTCTTCTTTCTCTGAGTAGGGTTTCACTCCATTCATAGTAAGTGATTGACTTCTTCTTTTCAGGCTCAGATGATGTTTTGATATTCTTCTTCAGGCTAAGTCTGGTGATCCTCTTTGTCAAGTCTCCTTAATCATCTTCCTATTTCTTATGAACAGGAGTAGATTCATCAAAAACAACATGAGGTGTTTCTTCCACAATAAGGGTCCTACAGTTGTAAACCCTGAATGCTTTACTAATTTCAGAATATCCCAAGAATACTCCTTCATCAGCTTTGCTATCAAAAGTTTTCAACTGATCTTTACCATTATTGTGTATGAAACACTTACAACCAAACACACGAAAGAAAGAAACAAGAGGCTTCCTTTCATTCCACAACTCATATGGTGTTTTGCCTTGATTCTTTGTCAGCATGGATCTGTTCTGAGAGTAGCATGCAGTGTTACTGCCTCGCCCAAAATCTCTTAGGAATGTCAGCTTCAGAATCATTGTTCTTGCAGCTTCTTTCAAGGTCCTATTTCTTCTTTCAGCAACACCATTATGTTGAGGGGTTCTTGCAGCTGATGTTTCATGAGTTATTCCATTTGCTGAACAATAATCAGATATAATATGGTAGATAAACTCAGTGCATTTATCTGATCTGATTTTGACCACACTCTGATTCTTTTCATTACTGAGCCTTTTCAGTAATTCTGGTAGTTTTGTCTGAGTCTCCTTCTTACTGAGTAAGAATATGACCCATGTGTATCTAGAGTAGTCATCAACTACTACCAATGTATATTTTCTGTCATTTGTGCTTACAGGTGTTACTGGACCAAAGAGATCCATATGTAACAGTTGAAGTATTCTATCAGTAGACACTTCTACTTTACTTTTGAATGATGCTCTAATTTGTTTGCCTTTCTGACAAGCATCACATACATGATCTTTACTGAATACTTCATTTGGTAACCCCCTTACAAGTGCTAATCTTGCAAGTTTATTCAGGGTTTTGAAGTTCAAGTGATTCAGTCTTTTGTGCCATAACCAACTGGTTTCAGTAGCCTTTTTGGCCATTAAACATGTATCCATAGGAGTTATTTTCCAATCAGCAAGATACACAATTCCTTTTCTAGTTCCAGTTAGTAAGACTTGTTGTGAAGAATTAATTTTCACATAACACAGGTTCTTTGAGAATTCAACACTGAATCCTTTATCGCAGAATTAGCTGATTGAAAGCAAGTTATGCTTTAAACCAGACACATATGATACAACATGAATATGAACAGTATCAACTTTTAGTGTTCCATATCCTTCTGTCTGTCCTTTGGAGTTATCTCCAAATGTTATCTGAGGGCCTTTCTGTTTAACATAGTCAGTGAGCAAATATTTGTATCCTGTCATGTGTCTTGAGCATCCACTGTCCAAGTACCATGCAGCAGGTGCAATTTCAGTTCCACTCATCAGGGCTATGTTGTCTTAATTCAGCTCAGTGCCCTTATCCTTCACCTGAAAAACAAATCAGGCCTTAGGTACCCATTTGGTGTAGGGTCCTACCAGGTTAGCTGTACCTTTTGGAACCCAAATCTGCCTGACAACTCTAATCACTTTAGAGTGGCTGATTTGTCTACCATAAACATCTACATACACATTCACCACCTTAGATGCCTTGGCAGTTCCCTGTGTATGAGTGCCAGCTTTAGCATGAACATGAGCCTTAGAGTTCTTCTTTGGTTCAGGCCTCTTGTTCCAGTGCTTTGGCTTTGGTGCAGCTGATAACTGTCTCTGCTGACTTGGGTTTAGGAAACCTTCACCCTTAGACAAGTGGGGTTTAGGTTGCCTGTACTGAAATTGTGGTCTTTCAGTAATCTGAGGACTTGGTCTCCTCATCTGAGAATTTCTCGGCTGAGTGTTTCTCTTCTGAGGATTCCTCTGATGGTTCAGGGCAGATTTCTTCAGGTTGGTATTCTTAGCCTGAGGCTTCGAAGTACTGGCCTGAGGATTTCCTACTGAGTGTTCAGGTTTTCTAGCCTTTTCCTGAGGTTTGGGCTTTCTTTCCTGAACCTTCAGGTTCTCTGAAACCATAGGTCCTTTACCCTTATCTAAAACACGGGGTTGTTCTTCAATAAGAAGATCAGTACGAACCGCTGGTTTAACAAAGACATTCTTAGTGCCACTTGTAGAAGCAGCATTCATAAGATCATGTGAGGTTCCCCCTAGATTATATCCCAATCCAGCCTTTATAGTTGCAGGTCTTTGATAGCTCTAAATTTCATCTATTGCATGAGAAGCAGAATTCAATAGAGCTAACTTTCTCCGCAAACTATCCTCACTTTTCTTTAGAGTTTCATGTTTCTCAAAGAGGTCATTAAACTCAGTTCTGATAAGCTTATTCTCTTCAGTGGATTTCTCTAACTTTCCTTTCAGGGCCTCTACCACCTTCTCTTTTTCTGAGAGTTGTACTTTCAGAACATCAAGTTCATCAATTACTCCCATCAATTGAGAAGTAATCTCAGCAGCATTAGAGTTTTTTCACTTCAGATTCTCAGCAGTGAGTACTTCATTCTGCTCTTGAGTTTCTATGAACAGTTCTTGTAACACAGAATAGTCCTTCCTCAGATTCTCAAAAGAACCCATTAGGTCAAAATTACTGGTTACAGATGAACTTGATAACTTAGGTGCTTGTGTAGGAGCAGCAACAGAGATAGAAGAATTTACCTCCTCAATGGCAACAAGGCAGACATCATCATTATCACTATCTGAGAACATCTCCTCTGAGGAGCTAGATCCTTCCTCAGAATGTTCTTCTTCAGCAACTATTGCCTTCTTGCTGGAATACTTCTTGTCTCTCTTGGCTATGTAATCATCCTTGATAAGACACTTGGGAAGACAACATGCTCAAAAGATTACAACCAACCAGGTGAAGCGCATTGTGGATGAACAACTCAATGAAGTTCTCAACGAACAATAGCTGGAGATGGTAGACACCTTTGAGAAAGAAGTGTGAGAAAGTCTAAGCTTGAGGTTATGACGAGAAAACTTAAGCAAAGATGGATACTTTGGAAGCTGTGATTGTATATTAAGATAACGAAATCTAAGATTGAGGTTGTGGCGAGAAAACTTAAGCAGGAACAGACTTCCCCTTCCGACAAACTAAAATTTTGACTTAAAAAATGATCTAACTAACTTCTGTGACACTCGTTCTCAATGTTTTGATGATTTAAAATATAGGAAAAGTGAGGCAAATAAGAAGTCAATAAGAAAACCAGTCAACTAGCTGAAGTAGCAGTAGTTCTCTAGAGAGTGGCGAAATCGACTTTAGAACAGTATTAGATAGCAACTTTGGTAATCAAATTAGTTGAAGAGCTGACTTTGAAACATTCTTACATTGCAACAAGTCAACCGAAGAAGAAGACGAACAGGCTGAAAGTGAAATTCATTGTAGGAGTTGCAGGAGCTTAGAGAAAACTTAAGGCTTTGTATACAATGATCTCCAAGCTGACTAGACAATGGTCAAGAACCAGTTCCTAATTGAATACTACAATATCTAGAAATGTGTTATGATTAAAGTTGAAGAAATATTTACGGGGGGGATGCTCAATAAACTCGCCCTGTTGTGGTCTAAGCTTGTCAACCTAGCTGAGCACTCTAAATATGAATTGTCTTTGCTACACTCTCACCACTTTTCAAATTTGAATGCACAGTTGAGATTAATAGGTTAGATTGATTATCAATGGCTACAGATGAATGCACATGGATTGTGCTTTACTACACTCTCAACACTTTTCAGATTTTAATGTACATTTGTATTAAAAGGTTAGATTGTTTATCAATGGCTACAGATAAATGTACATGGCTTGTGCTTTACTACACTCTCACCACTTTTCAAATTTAATATACAGTTGAGATTAAAAGGTTGCATTGGTTATCAATGGCTATCTATGAATGCACATGGATTGTGCTTTACTACACTCTCATCACTTTTTCAGATTTGAATGTACGGTTGAGATTAAAATGTTAAATTGATTATCAACGGCTACGGATGAATGCACATGGATTGTGTTTTACTATACTTACACCATTTTCCAATTTGAACGTACGATTGAGATTAATTGATTATATTAGTTATCAATGGTTGCGGGTGAATGCACATGGATTTCACTGTTTTGGAGAAATATATAACGAGCATACATTACAATTATTTTCTCATTTCAGCAATTTCATTATATAATTTTCTAATTTTCTCAACAAAATCATATGAATTTCAAGCATGTTATCTCTTCAAGTTCAAGCTCATGTGACAAGCGTTACAAAATATTCTAGAGAGTTTAGATTCAGAAAAACAAGTGATTACACAACAAGTATAAAAAAAATCAGATACTTCAATTTTACCAAAATTTCAACCAATCCTACTTAAGGAGGCTCAGTTCCAGGTAGTAGAACAATATTATGTGGTTGAGAAGTTGCAGCTGCTAACCTCTTCAACGACTACTTTTCTGAAAATTCAACCTTTAATGATGAGCATTTTCGTCGACCATTTCTAATTTCTCGTACTTTATTCTTCCATATTGTCGAAGCTGTGAAAGAGCATGATCGTTACTTTTTGCAGGGAAGGAATGCAGTTTGGAACTTGGTTTTTCTACGCTCCAAAAGTAACAACTGCATTTTGAATAATAACATATGGCGTTCCAGTAGACGCAACAGATGAGTACATAAAAATTAAAGAGTCTACAACAATTGAATGTGTTAAGAGATTTCATCGTGTTGTTGTGGAGATATTTGGAGAGCAGTATCTGATAACGCCTGTTGGGAGATGAATTTAATAAAGATTTTGATTAGATCCCAAAACCCCTGAGTATGACATGTATCTGGACATCTTGGTAGTTTAGGATCAGGTTTCAATAGATATTAAGATTCAGGATTATCTGCACTATGTATAGTCAGCAAATATAGCTCAGGTTAGGTGTATTAGATTTTGTCTGAAGAACTCAGAAGAATCCTGAAGACCAGTAGAGCCTGAAGAATAAAGATCCTGAAGACAGAAGATCCTGAAGACAAGAAGATCCTGAAGGTTGTTTCGTACTGAATCAAAAGACCCTGAACAAGTCACTGATATCTTCCAGTTCACAGAAATTAGTGATTGGCTGTGTGGCTGGACATTTCCTAATACATGCTAGGGTGTGTTCAAACCATAGAAATAGTCATTCATCAATAACCAAAAGAGGAAACCCTTGAAGCTGTCTCTCCAACGGATAGTTTTTCAAGAGTAGAATCTTAGTGAGTTGTCTATAAATACCAAGACCTTGTTCACAACCAAGGTTACAGGAAATCAAAGCAACTCCAGAGCTCATTCGTATTCAAAGCATACATTGTGAAGCACTCAAAACCCTTAGAATTTTTCAAGTGTTTCATCTTAGAAGAGAGCTCATTTACTAAGCCTAGATTTAAGATATATCCAAAGCTTAGTTAGAGATATCCTAGCCTTTTACTTGTGTTTGATTGTAAAAGGATATCTCACCTTAGTTGGAAACTAACCAAAACCCAAACTCTTTGATTAGGTAGTTTGAGTGTGTAGTTGTTGGAGAAGTGAGAGTTGTAAAGAGTGAAGTAAGCTGTTGTGTTCAGTCTGAAAAGCTCTAGAGAAGAAGTTAGTAAGCTGCTTGTGTTCAGTCTGAAAGTTTGTGTGTGTTGAGTTAGTAAGCTGCAGTAGTTCAGCCTGAAAACTCGTGGTAGAAAGTTAGTAAGCTGCTGAGTTCAGTCTGAAAGCTTAAGGTAGTAGAAGTAGTGAGTTAAGGAATTTCTCTGAGGATCAGAGAGAGTGGACGTAGGAGCTTGAGCCTCTGAACCACTATAATTGTTGTGTTGTTTGCTTTATGTTTTGCATTCTATCTTGCTGCATATTTTCACTGAAAGAATACTCAGTTTTCTGATAATCAGTTGGAATCAATCCACTGAAGTTGTATTAACTTGATCACAGCCTTAACCACTGTTTTCACTGAGAAAAAGATTTTCAGCAAAGTAAAACGAGTATAAACTTAGGGCCTGCACATTCCGCACTCTAGATAAGCTAGTATAGATAGTTGTCAAACTGATCAACTCTTCTGAGTAGTCAGTAAGATTATTATCTACTCCAAGCTTATTCAGACTCTGTTGTAGAAACTCAGAATCAGTTGAGCTAATCTGAAGTCTCTGAAAGCCGCTCAGTGTTATTGTCTCAGTAGACTCTAACTCAGGTCACTTTGTGCTTCTCAGGACTAAATCTCAGGACAACCTGACTCTCTGATTATAGTATTTTTTGAAAAGTTTATAAATCATTATACACATGTACCCCCCCCCCCCCAAATACACGTGTGAAACTCGTTTACCCCCGGGACCAACAAGTGGTATCAGAACAGTGGTTCTAACTGACCACTAGGTTTGGTAGCCATAGTCTTGTTACTGAGAGACTTTGGTGGTCTACTGAATAGATTTTCTGCTGATATCTTACAAGGCTCTTTCATCAAAGATGATACTTCATCTAACAAAAATGTGGCTTTCAAAGCACAAGGAAAAATCTGCAACTCTAAAGAACCTGAGATCTAATCTAACAAAATTCAGGATGAAAAGGATGAGACATTTGCCCTGATGGCAAGAAGGTTTGAAAAATGAACAGCAGATTTGGTAAGTATAAAAGGTATTATAAAGATACTAGGTACAAGAACAGGAACAACTCAGAAGTTGAAGAGAAGTCTACTAATTTTTTATGGTTGGCATCAACTTTTCTTGAGCAATAACCTTCTTAAAAATTAACTTCTCATCGAAGACCAGCTCTTCTCTCTTCTCATCCAAATAGTTATATCCTCTTCCTCCTCTTGTTCAGGTTTAGACTTCGAGATTTTAGGTTTATCACTTGGTTTTGCCTCTTGGTCATCACATGGTCAGTCAACCGTATGAGACTCTATGTTGATTAGCTTAACAAGTGTGGAAACACCACTCCAATTTCTAGTTATCCTTAGGCTTGTTGTGGTGCTTGCTGATCATTGGTGGTAACCTCCTCATTTTGGAAAACCTCTCCTTTGACGCTGTCTTAAAGTTAATTAATTGTGCTTCCAAAGTAAGGACCTCTTCAACGACACCATTCCTTTATCATTGGCAATTTGCTTAACAAAGCAATGTCCTCTTCAACGACATCCTTCCTTTATCATCGACAATTTGCTTAGCTGAATACTCAGCTTCATCGCCACCGAACTTATTCTTAAGAACTTCTTTTATAATACGAGAAAAATCTAATGATCATCGTAGTAGCCTCCTCATTTTGGTTTTGAAAATCTGGTTTGACCTGGGAAGGAGCTGAAAATTCTTAGATCATGCGTGGGGTCGAATCGGGTTAAACACATTTTTCCTAAAATTCGCGCAAAAAAAAAAAAGGAAAAAAAAACTCGCTCCCAGTTTGTGTTATTGTAAAGGCAAGAAAATTTTACTGTAAGAGAAAATACGTGTTACTACGTGATGATGGAAAGAAAAATATATTTTTACTAATTCAATTGTGTAATCTTGTGGTTTGGGCCTTTACCTAAGTCAATTGGTCACTAGAGAAGGAGAACTAGATAAAATACAGCGGGGGGACGCGAATGATAGAGGGAGTGTCATTTTTTTCATACAGTAATCCACCCTTCTCTTTAAAGTAACACATTTGTGTTCATATAGTAACACAATTTTCAATACCTTACTGACAAATATGTGTACTGAAAAAAATAAGTACATGTTATTTATCCTTACAGTAGCACATGTTTTCCCTTATAGTAACACCCATGGGAGTGATTTTTGTTGTTTTACATTTGCGCATATTTTACATAAAAATCTGTTTGACCCGGTTCGACCCACACATGATCCGTGAATTTTTCTCTATGTGTTTATGTGCTTCTCCTTCTGAACCGCATGCCATAATTTACGCATCCTAAATATGTAATATATTTTATATAAAAGTTTGCCTAAAAAAATTAAAATTATATTATTCTATCGAGCATCAAAATGATATTATTAAACAATTTCCTTTTCTATTTTATGTAAACAATGTGTCACACAAGAATTTGTTTAAATTTCAAGTAGGGTTAAATATAAATTGCAACTTGTACTATTGTCCTTTTTATAAATTGCAATCTGTACTTTTTTCAAACAGAATGCAACCTGCATCAGTAAAAAGTGACTGATTCCAACTTGAACTCATTATTTGTGAAACTTTCCGGATAGATATAACCTACAAATGATATATTGTTGATGCATAATGATTCATCGCCCCTTCATATTTCCATATTTATTACGTATTTTCTTTTAATAATTATCTAAATTAATGTCGTAGATTTATTTTCTTTATTCCCTTGATCTCATTCTTTGGGAACAAGTTAGAGTTTGCACTTTTATTATTATAAATAGTAGTCAGTCGAGTAATTGTTATTCACATCTTTTATTAATAATATTATCCCTTTGAGTATTAATACTCTCTCTTAAGCGTAAGCTCGCCCTACATTATTTGGTAATCAGGGCCAGCTTCTGTTGCTAGTTTGATCATGTATCCTAGATTCGAGTCTCAAAGCCTCAAGTCCCAAGTGGCAGAACTAGCCCGCATCATGGATTTAGTTCGTCGGCACACTGTCAACATCATCACGCGACTGGATGCCTTCATGCAGTCACAGTATTTCTGCTAGAACACCGATGAACCACCGCCCTCCGCCATCGATCTTGAGATCCCGCATCCTGCGGCGATCTTCGCTCCCGCCAACGCTTGGCCACGCCTGTTGGGGAATGGATTGTCCGGATCTATTCGAGGTGAATATTTAAATAAAAATTTAATTCTAACAATTATTACTAGCATGAATTAATACTATATTAATTAAAATAATAATTCAACAACAAATCATGCATGCAAATTCGTCACATAAATCCTAGGCATGCGGAATTGCTAAGAGTTTACGTGAACTAACCTCTCGGAGTGACAACCGTTGAGAAGATGGATCCCGTTCACACGAACACACCAAAAGACCTTTTCAAGTATTCCCTCGTCCTTGTCCAACAATTTGGTTGTAGGATGCTAGCGAACAATTTAACAAAAGGGAAAAAATAAAATTATGTTGCACCACCTTTGTGAATTCCTAATTTTTCCAACACATGGAATTGCATTGGGGATGAAAAATTCATCCCCTATTTATAATACTAGGGGTTGTCGAATTTTTGGCCTTGGAATAAGATGAGATTTTTTTTTCTTGATCTCCAAGAAATTTTGAATATATCCAATATATTCTTTTCTCCATAATTAAAATATTCCACAAAAATCCCACCTCCTTATATTAAGGGGTTTTCGAAAATATCCCATTAAATAGGGAAGAAATAGGATCTTTGACTTTTCTTGAATTCATGGGATAATCTTGTATTCCAAGAATACATATTCCATAAAATCTTTCCAAGAAAATCAAGAAAATCTTTTCTCTTTCTTCCTTTAATTTATTTTAAAAAATTATTGAAAAATTAGGCAACAATAATTTATTTTATTTTAAACAACTTTTTCAGTTATTGAACTTTATCTTTGGGTTACTTGAGGGGCCTTTAGGAGAATTAAGATTGGACCTTCTAATGGACCTTGAATTTCCAATATTGAGTCACAATATTATTCAAGCCCATAAATATTAATTAATCTCACTACATAATTAATATTGCACTATCCATCTTAACCCATATTACTGTTAATATAGTTCCCGGTTATTATTTCCCGTGTTTAAGATTATCCAATCCATTACTTAATTTAGGCAACTTCATATTAATTAACATCTTTTTCCTTGGTCAAGGAACGGTTCAACATTATTATCCATACCGGAAACTAATTCCACTTACAAGATTTGGTATGATAAAACTTCTGAGCCTCCCAAGGAGACAAATCAAACAAGGCGCACTTGCACACTTTTCACCGTATTAAATCTTAGCAATCGTCGTGTAACCAATAACATTGCCCAAGATACAAGGTATTGAATCTTACCCATTCTCTTCCCATCATAAGTCAAGGCAATGGTTAGTGATTCCACACGATCCTATTTAAGGGACAGAGATTAAGAAATAATGAACCACTGAGGTCTAATTCTTCTATATTCAGTACTGAAGAATTTATCCTCCTGTAGGTCCCATTCAGTGCATCACAATGCACTAGTGCAATCTCTTGGTCAAGACAAGCCAATCTGAGCCTTACACTTCAACTTTTCACGATGGTTTATTCATTTCCATCTGGGTCGTGAATTCTGTACTTTTAGTTACAAGGGACTGTTAATTTAATCTTCTGTGATCTGGTATCACTAAATTAACTATAATGTAACACGTACTATTTATTGAACAGTTATGCAGTAAATATATGTAACATTCAATGATATTTAAAGCATCAGTGTTAAATAATTTATTTCAGCAAATAAGACAGAAATTCAGTCTGGTTATACAAAGTAAAAGCATACTTTCCAGTATAACCCAACAATCTCCAACTTATACTCAAAGTCTGCTTTTAAGTATACTACAACACGTCTCGTGTAGAATCATGTGACATCTAATGTCACCTACACGAACCTAATAATATCTATCCCACTTATACTCAAAGCAGATTGACAACGGTCTTGACACCCATTCATTCCACATGTCTCTCTAATGTATTCTTAGGCAGACATTTTGTGAATGGATCTGCTAGGTTGTCCTCTGACGTGATCTTTGTCACCTCTATATCTCCTCTTCTAACGATTTCTCGTATAAGATGGTATTTCCTTTCAATGTGTGTCTGGTGGGGCAACCGCTTAAACCTTGTGGGCTCTTAGTTCCTTGAATTTTTGAATTTGATTCCAATCGCTCGACATTATCACAATAGGCGTGATGGTGTGGGCAAATTCGAACTACGCCCAAGTCCACTAGGAAGTTCTTGAGCCAAACCGCTTCCTTCATTTACTTGCTGGCGACTACATACTCGGCTTCCATGGTAGAATCTGCGATGCATTTCTGCTTAACGCTTCTCCATGTCATGGCTCCTCCCCCCATGAAAAACACACTACCCGAGGTAGATTTTCTGGAATTTAGGCCCGATTAGAAATCCGAGTCCGTGTATCCGATGGGAATCAAACTGTCTGACTTATAAACCAACATTCTATCGCGAGTTCTCTTCAGATACTTTTTATTAATATTTTAATCGCAATCAATGTTCTTTCCCCGGATTACTCTGATATCTTGCTACCATGCCAACGGCAAAGCAGATATCCTGCCTCGTGCACAACATAACATACATGAGGCTTCCGACAGCCGAGCATAAGGAACGCCTTTCATGTCATCTATCTCGCTTTGCGTCTTCGGGCACATTTCTTTGGATAGATGTATTCCATGTCTGAAAGGCACAAAGCCCTTCTTGGAATCTTGCATGCTGAATCGCTTCAAGACAGTGTCTATGTATGAAGCTTGCGATAAGCCTATCATCCTTTTCTTACGATCTCGAGTGATCTTGATCCCAAGAATGTGACCGGCTTTCCCTAAGTCCTTCATATCAAACTGTTTTGACAGTCATGCCCTTACGTCTGACAAAACCTTTACATCGTCTTCGATGAGCAGAATATCGTCTACTTATAGTACTAAGAATACCAATGCAGTTCCGACACGCTTTTTATACACACAACTTTCGAACTCATTTTGATCGAACCCGTAAGATTTTATAACCTGATCAAAATATTGGTTCCAAGCACGCGACGCTTGCTTTAGTCCGTAGATGGACTTCTTGAGCTTGCAAACTAGATATTCTTGGTCCTTTTCAATGAAGCCTTCGGGTTGTTGCATATAGATATCTTCTTCAAGACTTCCATTTAGGAAAGCTGTCTTTACATCCATTTTCCAGATCTCAAAATCGAGATGCGCAGCTATCGACAAGAGAATATGGATGGACTTAAGCATAGCTACAGGCGAAAAGGTTTCCTCATAGTCGATCCCTTCTTTCTGAGGGTAACCTTTTGCCACAAGTCTAGCCTTGAAGGTCTCTACCTTCCCGTCCGGTCCTTTTTTTCTCTTGTATACCCACTTCCAACCAATGGGTTTGATCCCATTAAGTGGTTCGACTAGCTCCCACACCTTATTATGATCCGTAGAACCCATCTCGGCTTCCATTGCTATTTGCCAAGAATCGGCATCCTTGTCATGGATTGCCTCATTGTATGTCCATGGGTCTGATTCATTCTCACCAGGGACCAAGTCTGATGACTCTCCTATCCCCATGAATCTCTCGGGCTGTCTGACAACCCTCCCACTACGATGAGGTTCCGGTTGTGTAAGTGTGTCGTTTGGTATATCGACTTGTACAGTTGGCATTGAGGTAAGCCCCTTTAGCTCATCCAAGGTAATCTCACTTCTCGGCTTTTTGTCGTTCATATAGTCTTCTTCCAAAAATCTAAAGTGCGTACTGATTACCACCTTTTGATCTTCGGGACCATAGAACATGCACCCTTTCGTTCCCTCGGGGTACCCTATAAACAACCTTAATTCTGATATTGGATCCAATTTACCGGCTTCCTTGTCCAACACGTATGCTGGACACCCCCAGATTCTCATGTGTTATAAACTGGGCTTGCGCGATTCTCTGCTTGAGCCTTAAGTCCTTTGAATTTATCAAAGGTCTCAAATTTATGCTTCATAAGGTAAATGTATCCATATCTTAAGTAATCATCGATGAAAGTAACGAAATACTCATAGCCTCCTCTTGCTTTGATTGACATTGGACCACATACATCGGTGTGAACGATTTCTAACACTTCTTTGGCTCTATTCCCCTTGGCTCCGAATGCCCTCTTGGTTATTTTACCCTCCAAACATGATTCGCAGGTTGGAAATGGTTCAACCCGGAGAGACTCCAATGAACCATCTTGAACCAACCTTTGGATCCTCTTTGGATTAATATGACCTAGCCTTAGATGCCATAGAAGTGTTTCGTTCCTGTCTGATGACGTTTTCTTTTATCCGAAACAGTCGATGTGTTATAGGATGCATTTCGTGAGTGGTGTGCACAATTACTTGTGTAGAGATTGTTCGACAATGTTCCATGACAGATAAACTCATTATTTAGAGCAATGGTAACAACTTTATTAAAAGTAACCGAATATCCATCAAGAAAAAGTTTAGAAACTGAAATCAAATTCTTTCTAAAACTAGGAACTTAAAGAACATCTCTTAAAATTAAAACTTTATCTTCAAAAGACAACTGCACTTCTCCCACTGCTTCAGATGCCACTCTCGTAGCATCGCCCAGTGTGATGAGGATCTCACTCCCACTAAGTTGTCGGGTCCGCTTGAACCCCTGTAAAGTGAAACAAACATGATCAGTGGATCCCGTATCCACTACCCACAAGTGGGAAGCATACGCCGCTAAACAAGTTTCAACAACTAGTGCATGAGAATTACCTTTCTTTCCATTCCTTTTGGGTTTGGAACAAGCTGACCTCCAGTGTCCTTTCTCACCGCAGTTAAAACATTTCCCCTTAGCCGTTTTCTTAACTCCTCCATCCCCTTTCACCTTCTCTTTGCCCTTGGCAACGCTTGAGTTCACTTGCTTTTGGCCTTTTGCCTTCTTCTTGTTCTTGCCTCCTCTTGGCCTAGAAGAAGAAGAGGGACCATTTGCCATCAAGGCTTGACTCTTTTGCCCCAATATCGCCTCTGCCGAGATCAAAGCTTGCAACAGATCAGACAACGTGAACTCTTGTTTGTTCATCTGATAGTTCAGCCTGAATTGTTCAAAACTTTTAGGCAGAGAATGGAGTATGAAATCGATCTGAGTCTCGATGTCATATTCAGCGCCAAACACCTCAAGCTTATTTAGGTGAGCCATCATCTGGAGAACGTGCTCCCTTACGGGCATTCCCTCCACCATCTTCATATAGAGTAAGTCTCTCATGGTGATCTGACGAGCCAGACAGTTCTGATATTGGAACATCGCTTTAAGACTCGTCATGATGTCTGTAGCAGTCTCAAAATGTTGATGCTGATGTTGCAACACGTCTGACATAGAAGCCATCATAATGCACTTAGCCATCTCATTTGACCGCTCCCAGTCAGCATAATCTTTCTTATCCGCTTTCGTGGACTCATCAGTTGGCTTTTCGGGTTTTGGGACAGTAAGAACCCAGTTATGATGTTGTGCGGTAAGGACAATAGTAAGTTTTCGATTCCAATCGACGAAGTTTTCACCAGTAAGTAAATTGTATTTAAGTATATTGAACAGTGGATTAAAAGGTTACGACGTGCTGAACTGAAATAAACAACAGTATGCATAAGCACAAAATTATCACCTAATTCGATCACATGTATCATATTAAAATCTCAAAAAAATATGAACACGCATAAGCCAACATCTCAAAACCATTTAAATAAGCCACGTTTGGTGGGTCATTATTTAAACACATTCATGCAGGTTACAAACAAGAAAACAATTACAAACCTTTAATATCTAGATTAATAGTTGGCTCTCATTTGACCAATATAAGATTGACAGGGACTTCGGGGAAGTATATGCATATCAATCTTATACCTAAGTAATAACCATGATTAAATACATAATTATTATTTCGCTTTGAACGAGCCTCGTGGGGAGGGTCATCGTCGCCACTAATAATAATCCACAATCATCCGTTAGGAATTTATTCATGTGAAAGCTATCTTTTGGCCATCCCGTGGGGGGAATTTCTCCAAAAGAATTCACAAATAAATAAATCATATAGGTCAAAATTAATTCAATTTTATTATCCAGAATAAAATTGTCAATTAATTATTTAAAACATACATAGTAATTTTCGAAAGTGAGGTTTTTCTAAAACAATTTCTCATGCATCGCATATTCAAACATAATTAAATATGCACGAAAATAAAGCAAACATCAAAACAAAAAATTAAACACATTGGGCACATATATCCAATTGTCACTGTTAATTTTTGTCATGTCTTGATCTTGAAAAATCGTCTTCATAGACTTCATCGTTCGTCTCGAAAGGCTCCAACTCATCTGCAACATTTTCTTTAGAATGTCCTCCGTCTAGGTCCAAAATGACGTCCGACATTGGGTAGCTCACGATCCAAAACATGTATTTGCGATTTGTCTTCGCGTGCTTTTTTGCTTGTTGGACTTATGATTCAAAACTTTTTATCTTATCCATAAATGATGACTAAGATTGCCGCCGGTGTTTTGAATGCGAATATAGGCGGTGACCTTATTGGGTCTCGATTAGACTTCCTTTGTCTCGGGTATCGGTTAGAATTTATCTGGTTTGGGGTTTTTATCGATTTAGTTATCCGGTTGAGGGTTCCCAACAAGATTTTCCATTTTAGGGGTTGGGCAAACAACCATCAAAAAGATTCATAAATTAGATACAAGAAAGTTTTCCTTGTTTGGCAAAAACCTTTTAAATTGGACCCGGGATGTGGAGGTTTTCTCAACTTAGTTTTTCACCATATAAGTATGTCTTTTTAAAGGTTATGTTGATCGGTTTAAAAGGTTAAAACCTCTTCAATCCAAATAAACTTTTGCATACTTTCATGGGGTCCATTTAACCTCGATTTTTTATGGTTCACAATTTTCATATTAAATTCTCAAAATCCCTTATGTAATAACGATCTTTTCAACATCTCAAAAACCTTTTTAAATCTTTTAATCTTCATTATTTAAACACATTCACGCAGTTACAAACAAAGAAACAATTACATTCTTTAACCGTAAGACATCTTTGTGTGTCTATCCGATTTTATAAGAAACCAGTCGACCTAAGTATAATAACATCAATCTTATCCCAAGAATAACCATGATTAAATACATCGCCAATTTCGCTTTGATTTTGATTTAATGTACGAGAAACTAATCATGATTTGTTAATTCGCCATCAATCTTTCCACAATCTTTTCTAATTGAATTTAGCTGAGAATTATTCATTCAAACATTGTGGAATTTTCTCCAAAAGAATCTACAACGTTGCTCTAAATCATTTTCTTTTAATTCAATCGGCTTATTATCCGTGACAAAATTCTCAAAATTAATTATTTAAAACATTTTAGCTTCCTTTGAGATTTTCGGTAAAACAATTATACGAGTGTATATTCAAACATAATTAAATTTGCATGGAAAATAAAGAAAACATCAAAACAAGTGATTGCCATATATCCAATTTCTGTAAATCAGAATGCGATCTTTCTGAAAAATCGGTATGTTGTTAGTCCTTATAAAATCTTCGAAAGGTCGTATATCGACTTCTCAACGTCAGGTCTGGCGATCCAATAACCACCATTTTCTTAATATCTCCAAGCGTTGCTTGTCTTTGTTCCTTTTTTCTTCCAAAATGGTTGTCCTTCAGCAAAAGAAATTGCTATAGTGAGGCTTCTCCACGAGGGGATTGATTATTTTGCCAGCAAATTTTGTTGAGCGCCTTTCGAGCTACGATGGTGGCCCAAATTTCATGACCGCCTAGCACCTCGTGCTTGGCTCGCGTACGTCCGGGCACTTGGTCGCCCGTTTTTAATTCATCGTCTTTGTTCTCGATCCGGTTGCAATTTATTTATAAAAAATAAATAAACCTAGATCTAGACTAGTCTATTACATTGATCAAATCAAACAAATCCTAATCTACTCGTGGATTTTCTAACGAGGCAAAATGAATTCGAACAAATCGAATTAAAAATCACAATTTATATGCATGCATAAATAAACATTCATCAAATACCATGACAATTGGATACCTGCAAAAAAGATCTAGCAATTCTACTATCCAATTTCAAATTTAATGAACAACGAATTAAATTACAATTTAAATTTCAGAGCCCGAAACCGAGGCTCTGATACCAGTTGTTGGGTAATGAATTGCCCATATCTATTCGAGGTGAATATTTAAATACAAATTTAATTCTAACAATTATTACTAGCATGAATTAATCCTATATTAATTCAAAAATAAATCATGCATACAAATTCGTCACATAAATTCAACGCATGCGGAATTGCTAGGAGTTTACGTGAACTAACCTCTCGGAGTGACAACCGTTGAGAAGATGGATCCCGTTCACACGAACACACCAAACGACCTTCTCAAGTATTCTCTCGTCCATGTCCAACAATTCAGTGGTAGGATGCTCGCGAACAATTTAACAAAAGGGAAAAAATAAAATTATGTTGCACCACCTTTGTGGATTTCTAATTTTTCCAACACATGGAATTGCATTGGGGATGGAAAATTCATCCCCTATTTATAATACTAGGGGTGGTCGAATTTTTGGCCTTGGAATAAGATGGAAAAATCTTTTTCTTGATCTCCAAGAAATATTGAATATATCCAATATATTCTTTTCTCCATAATTAAAATATTCCACAAAAATCTCACATCCTTATATTAAGGGGTTTTCGAAAATATTCCATTAAATAGGGAAGAAATAGGATCTTTGACTTTTCTTGAATTCCAAGATTACATATTCCATAAAATCTTTCTAAGAAAATCAAGAATTTTTTTTTATCTTTCTTCCTTTAATTTATTTTCGAAAATTATTGAAAAATTAGACAACAATAATTTATTTTACTTTAAACACCTTTATCAGTTATTGGACTTTATCTTTGGGCTACTTGAGGGGCCTTTAGGAGAACTAAGATTGGACCTTCTAATGGACCTTGAATTTCCAATATTGAGTCACAATATTATTCAAGCCCATAAATATTAATTAATCTCACTACATAATTAATGTTGCACTATCTATCTTAACTCATATTACTGTTAATATGGATCTCGATTATTATTTTCCGTGTTTAAGATTATCCAGTCCATTAATTAATTTAGGCCACTGAAATAACTTCATAGTAATTAACATCTTTTTCCTTGGTCAAGGAACAACTCAACATTATTATCCATACCGGAAACTAATTCCACTTGCAAGATTTGGTATGATAAAACTTCTGAGCCTCCCAAGGGGACAAATCAAACAAGGCGCACTTGCACACGTTTCACCGTATTAAATCTTAGCTATCGTCGTGTTACCAATAACATTGCCCAAGATACAAGGTATTGAATCTCACCGATTCTCTTCCCATCATAAGCCAAGGCAATGGTTAGTGATTCCACATAATCCTATTTAAGGGACGGAGATTAAGAAATAACGAACCACTGAGGTCTAATTCTTCTATATTCAGTACTGAAGAATTTATCTCATGTAGGTCCCATTCAGTGCATCATGCAATCTCTTGGTCAAGACAAGCCAATCTGAACCTTACACTTCAACCTTTCACGATGGTTTATTCATTTCCATCTGGGTCGTGAATTCTGTATTTTTAGTTACAAGGGACTGTTAATTTAATCTTCTGTGATCTGGTATCACTAAATTAACTACAATGTAACACGTACTATTTATTGAACAGTTATGCAGTAAATATATGTAACATTCAATGATATTTAAAACATCGAAGGAGATTGATAAATAATTTATTTCAAAGAAATAAGATGTAAAATTCACCGTTATACAAATTAAAAACATACTTTCCAGTATAACCCCAACAACACCACCCGTCCCTCTCGCCGCGGTACAACCCAATGCGGTGCACGCCCACAGCCTCGACACCCATTTTCCCCCGCCGCCCCGTCCACTCACCAACATCCCGCCACTTCCCCATCTATCCCCACCACCCCGTCTGATCTACTAGCCACCAGCCCGCCACACTCTCTCGTCACCGCCTTTTTGCCACCTCTCATCATTCCCCACCATACTTGTCACCTTGCATCACGACCGTTCCACCCCTCTCTCTCACGCCCGTCGCCCCTTCTGGTCGCCGCCACCATCGATGTTGGACAACAACACCACCACCCCTACTGTCCGACTTGTCCTTTGTTTCAAGTGCCAAAAGGGAAAAAAATCTGCGAATTGACTAGATAGTGGATTTCCAAGGCGTGGACGTTCTCCGCCACCATGCAGCTTTCAGAATTCTCCCCACCCTAGCTCCTTCATTTAACACCTTTGGGATATAGAGGATGTATTCGAGACCAAACCGAGATATATCCAATATCTTTCCATTCTTTCACAAAAATCCATTGTTTCCACACCACCATATCCCCATTCCATTTAGCGCCAACAAGAATTTTATGCTCCCCCATCGCACCAAAAATTCGGTTCACCAACAAAAAATTTTAATTAAATTTTTTTTGTGGTCGAGGGTTCCACGATTAAGGAGTTCGTGTTGGTCCGGTTTTTGGCCATCATGGATGGGTACCTCCTATGCCTCATCTCCCTGCTCCGATTTCTTTATTTACGCTCACCTCGGACGACGCCCATCGCCTCATGGGCAAGATATTTGGATCCCCTATCCGGGTCCTTGTTGATAGCAGTGCTTCTCTGAATTTTATTTCTGTTTCGCTAGCAACGATCCTCGACCTTCAAGTCTCTCCTAGCGACAATGTTCATGTTGTTACAACTGGCATCGACCACCAATTCACAACTGATCGGGTTTTTGTCGACGTCCCTATTCTCCGCCAAGGGCAATGCTTCCACGTCGATCTATATGTTATCCTGACTTGAGATTCTGTGGTAATCTTAGGTTTACCATGGCTCCGTGGCATTTTCCTCTTTGTAATGGATTTCCGTGACAACACGCTGCGCTTTTGGTGCCACAAACATTGTGTTTGCCTAAAGTCTTGTGGCACCCCCTTCTGCTGACCTCCGAAGCGTCCTCCTTCGTCCATCCCAAATTTTCACGTTGTAACGGACACACTCCCCGAACAATGCCTATTCTCTTGCTGCCACAACTTAGTCCATCGTCGCTCACCATTCGTCCCTCCCGCTGCTCCAGAATGATTCACCTAGATTCGAGGATAAATCTCATCGAAGAGGGGAAGGATGATGCAGAATGATTCATCGCCTCTTCATATTTCCAGATATATTACGTATTTTCTTTTAATAATTATCTAAATTAATATCATAGATTTATTTCCTTTACTCCTTGATCCCATTCTTTGGGAACAAGTTAGGGTTTGCACTTTATTATTATAAGTATGAGTAAATCGAGTCATTGTTATTCACGTCTTTGATTAATAAAATTAGCCCTTTGAGTATTAGTACTCTCTCTTGAGCTTAAGCTCGCCCCACGTCAATTGTATATTGTTAGGATTTAAACTGCAATTATAGAGAAATTGAGAGAAAGTGGAATTAAATAACACAGATTTGGTTACCCAATTCGTCAGGAATGACGTGGGGGCACTACCAAGCCAGGAGATTTACTAATATTTCGGTGATAACAAATACAACGAATTAGATAGGTATTAATAGACGAAACTAGGCCAAAACCCTAAAGGCCAATTCTGGTCGAGACTGCAAAAAAAAAACTCTAAAGTTGGATCACTAAGAAGCTGGGATGTGAAGCAGTCGATTAGGCTCCATAACCCAACAATCTCCCACCTGGAGACCGACTCCAACTATAAATTATCTCCTCCATCTTATCGATAACTCTCACTGGTAATAGTGTCAAGTCTTCATCTCAGTTTCTAAGGCCAGTTGAAGTCATGCATAACTTCAACTTCTCTAAGGTCACAACCTTAGTCAACATATCAGTAGGATTCTCACTTCCTCAGATCGTCATTAGTTGCAAGATCTTATTCTCAATGAGGTAACAAATGTAATGATATCTCAACTCAATATGCTTTGTTCTCGAATGAAAAACTGGATTCTTTGCTAAGTGAATAACACTTTGACTATCACTATAGAGAATACCATCCTTCTACTCCTTCCCCAATTCACGCAAGAGATTCTGCAACCATACCATTTCCTTACTAGCCTCAGTAACTGCTACATACTCTGCTCTGCAGTGGAATGTGCTACGATTTTCTGCAACTTAGAAGCCCAAGAAATTGATGTACCACCAAAAGTAAATACATACCCGGTTGTACTTCTATTTTTGTCAAGATCACTATATGTTAAGTCTGCATCAACATACCCTGCCAATTCAACACTTTTGCCTTCAAATCATAATGCTCTTTATGTAGTACCTTTAAAGTACTTAAGGATCCATTTTACTGCCTCCCAATGCTGCTTACCAGGATTACTCATAAACAGGCTCACTACTCCCACCGCATGTGCAATATCTGGTCTTGTACACACCATAACATACATCAAAATGCCAATTGCTGAAGCGTATGGAGTGTTTTGCATGTAGATTCGCTCCTCTTCGCTACTAGGTGAGTCCTTGTTGGATAGCTTGAACTGACTTCCCAACGGGACATGAACTGCCGTTGCATCTTCCATACTAAACATCTTCAAGACCTTCTTTATGTATTCAACCTATGAAAGATACAACTTTCCTGCCACCCTATCACAATCGATTCGCATACCTAAGATTTGCTTGGCCTCTCCATGGTCCTTCATAGAAAACCTATCAGATAACTGCTTTTTCAACTTGCTCATTTCTCGAGCACTATAGCCTGCTATCAACATGTCATCAACATATAATAGCAAAATGATATAGCCATTATCATACCTCTTGAAATAGCAACAATGGTCAACTTCACACCTATTGAACTCAATCTCGTGCATGAATCCATCAAACTTCTTGTACCACTATAATGGAGCTTGTTTCAAACCATACAAGCTCTTTCTCAATTTGCAAACAAGCTCATTGTTCCCCTTTGACAAGTACTCTTCTGTTGCTTCATGTAAATGTCCTCCTCCAAGTCACCATGAAGAAAGGTTGTTTTTACATCCACCTGCTCTAACACCAAGTTCTCTGCAGCCACCAAACTCAAAACTAACCGAATGGTAGGTAGTTTCACAACATGAGTAAAAACATTAGTATAATCAATACCATATTTCTGTTGAAACCCTTTCACAATCAGTCTTTCCTTCTAATGCTTGCTTCCATCTGCTACCTCTCTAATTCTGGAAAACCACTTATTATGCAACACCTTCTCGCCCTTAGAGAGTTCAACTAGTTCCCAAGTTCTGTTGGTCATCAATGAATTCATCTCATCATCCATCGCAAGTTTCCACTTGCTCACCTGCTCACTACATGTAGCTCTGCATAACATTCAGGCTCACTACTATCAGTCAACAATAAGTAATGAAGAGAAGGTGTATACTTATCAGGAGATCTATGTTCTCTTGTGGATATCTGCAGCAGAATTGTTGCTGGTGGTATACGTGGTTCTTCCTCAACAACCACCTGATCATCATGAACCTCCTTGCTCCCACCTGAGTTTGAAATGTCTAACTCAACAACCCGAGTCTCAGAACCTACTGCTTTAGACGTACCCGACCTGTCTTTGTACAGTATGTGCTCATTAAATACGACATCTCGACTACGAATTAGCTTTCGATTCTCCTCATCCTAAAATCGATAACCAAATTCATCACCGCCATATCCAATAAATGTACATTTAACAGATTTAGCATCCAGTTTACTTCTAATAGCAGCATCAATAAGAACATATGAAACACACCCAAATACTCGAAGAAGACAGATTTACCTCCTTACCAGCCCAAGCCTCCTCTGGTATGCCATTTTCCAAGGGAGTTGAGGGTCCTTTGTTTATCAAGTAAGCTGCAGTGTTAACTGCTTCTGCCCAAAACATCTTCGACAACCCACACTTCAATCTCATGCTTCTAGCACGTTCACATAAGATTATGTTCATATGTTCTGCCACTGTTCTGCTGGGGGGTTCCTCTCACATTTTTCTCCATGCGAATTTCATTCGCTTCACATAATTCTTTGAACTCACGGAGCTCGTACTCTCCACCATTATCAGATCTCAAACACTTCACTATGAGACTCGTCTCAGTTCCTACAAGGGCCTTCCACTTCCTGAAAGCATTAAAGGCATCAGACTTATTTTTCAGAAAATAAATGCATACCTTTCTCGTAGAGTCGTCAATGAAAGTCTTGTAATATGATACTCCACCAAGAGATGTCATTTGTACTGGACCCCACAAGTCGTTGTGGACTAACTCCAGCTTCTGCTTCTTCAAGTTTCCGCCTACTTTAGAAAAACTCACCCTTTTCTGTTTTCCGAATACACAATCCTCACATAACCCAATGTCAACTGTCTTGAGGCCTGATAGTTTTCCCTTCGAACACATCACTTTCATCCCTTGCTCATTCACATGGCCAAGACGACAATGCCACAAATCTGCATTCCCTTTTGCACCTGAAGAGCAATGTTATTTCAGGTGTTGCCTGTCATGTACAACGTTCCCTCCTTATTTCCTCGAGCCACTACCATTGCACCTTTAGATATCTTCCACGTATTGCATCCAAAGATCACAATGTAACCCTCGTCATCAAGCTGCCCTACTGAAAGTAAATTCCTCTTCAATCCAGGAATATGTCTCACATCTCGTAACTGCAAAACAGTTCTATTTGGTGCCTTGATCCGAACATTCCACTTTCCTATGATTTTCAGAGGCTCATCATCAACAAGATAAACCTTCCCAAAATATCCAGAAGTGTAGTGTTCCATTACCTCAGCCCTGCTGCACGAATGAAACGATGCTAAAAAATCTAACACCCAAGATTCCAGTGGACTGCTCATACTCAAAATTAATGCATTTGAGACCTCATCAGTGGCAGCGTTTGCTGAATTGTCATCCTTCGTTGGTGTATTCGCTGGTGCCTTACACTAGTTTTTGTAATGACCAAGTTCATAACAGTTGTAGCACTCAATCTGACTCTTATCCTTCTTGGGCTTATTTTTGCCCCTCGACTTCGATCTACCTCGATTCGATATTCCTTTAGATTCTGATCTGCCTCCGTTACCTGCACTCAAGGTTGATCCCGTGGCCACACCCAATTCTTTCCTGCGAATTTCTTCGCTCATGATCAGATCTCTAACCTCATCAAATTTAAGTTTCACCTTACCTGCTGAAGCAGTAACGACCGTCACAGTCCCACTCTAACTTTCTGGTAAAAAAAACAATAAAATTAGGGCTTGTACCTATCATCAAAATCAATCTCAACCGAGCTCAATTGGGCTATGATCATATTGAACTCGTTGAGATGATTGACTACCATAGTATCCTCTGCCATCCTTAGGTTGAATAATCTCAGCATCAGATGAACCTTGTCCGCTGCGGACAACTTTTTGTACATCTCAATCAGAATCTCCAATATCTCCTTTGTGGTTTTTGCCTTTACCGTATGGAGGACGATGTTCCTGGACAATGACAGACGAACCACACTCATCGCCTTCCTGTCCAATAAATTCCACTCGTCGTCCTCCATGTCTTCTGGTTTCGCCCCCAAAGATTGATACAGGATCTTTACCGTACATGTAATCCTCGATCTGCAACTTCCAGAATCCGAAATTCGTTCCATCAAATTTCTCAACCAAGCGATTTCCCTTCAGCCATCATTATTGCTCCCACCAGATCCTCTGAACCCGATGCTCTGATACCCGTTGTTAGGATTTAAACTGCAATTATAGAGAAATTGAGAGAATACAGAATTAAATAACACAGATTTGGTTACCCAGTTCGTCAGAAATGACTATGTCTGGGGGCACTACCAAGCCAGAAGATTTACTAATATTTCGGTGATAACAAATACAACGAATCAGATAGGTATTTTAAGGCGAAATTGAGCCAAAACCCTAAAGGTCCGTTCTGGTCGAGTCTGCCAAAAAAAACCCTAAAATTGGATCACCGAGAAGCTGGGATGTGAAGCACTCGATTAGGCTCCATAACCCAACATATATACCACAATGTCAAAATATATTTTAACAAACATCAAATTGAAGAAATTCGATAGAAAATTTTCAAAAAAATGAGTCAAAATCTGTCAATTTTTATTAGTGCACGTTGCATTTTATTTAAAGAAATAATACAAATTCCAATTTATAAAAATAATAATAGTACTAATTGCAATTTTTTATTTTGTTATTTTTTGATAATCTGATTGCAATTTGTTATTAAGTCTTCCACCATGTCAATGGACATCCAAAAAAATTGTATCCAACAATTTCTCCATGCCCTCTTTTTAAACTTAACTAGCATTTCATTCGTCAACAGTGACTGCAAATAAAGTTATTACCCTACCCAGTGTTGTGTATTGAGAAAAACCAGAACAAAAAATACTTGTAAAATCCCAATTATTGTTTTTCTTCTGCTACTTTCTCTCTCACACACATTCCCCTTTTCCTCCCGTACTTTTGAGCTTTTCATTCTTCTCTCTCTTCTCTTCTTTTCATGTCTTCCATTGTCGTTGCGCTCCTTTTGTCCTCCGACGTCGTTTCGAGCTCGCGGCATTGTTTCATTCTCCGCGACCAACTGCCTTGCTCTTTCATGATGCTCCCATTCTCAGCATGACTGATCGTCAGGTTTTTTTTTTTTTTTTTTTTTGTTTTGTTGTTAGTTTTGCGTATCGTTGAATCGAATGTGCGATGGATTTTGAGTATTGATTGAAGCTGTTTCTGCGGAGTTGATTGGGTTGGGGTTTAGGTTTAGGTTTTTGGAGCTGCCATTGGTTCGACTGTGGGTTAGGGTTTTTGATTTAGAAGACTGCGAGAAAAACCTAGAAAATGGGATATTAATGTGTAATTTAGATCTTTTATATTGGGAATAGTTTTGTTGCAATGAACTCGATTCATGATGGCTTTCCTTGCAATTTCCTTTCTTTTCGTTCTCTAAGAATTTATGATTTATGGCTTCTTGTGGAGATATTTTAGTAGAAACGAGTGGCAATCAACTCAGATCATTATTTCTGACTCAGAATCAAACTATGAAATCAAAACGTTTGATATATAGCTGAAGGAGTTTGATTGGTTGAGAGAATGTTTATGTATATGGGCTGCTAGTGTAAGAAAGCTTTTATCAGCATTACAGACTTGGGATTGGATCTCATTGCTTAAGAATGCTGAAGCATTATATGGCTGAAAATGGTGTTTCATTGCTAGAGTAGGTAATTTTTAATTGCATTTCATCATTGGTTAAAAGACACTGATAACTTAGAATAGGTTCAACATGCCATAGAATCAGAAGTTCTGCATTTCAGCTTCAGAAAAAAAAGTCTTAAGAACTAAAAAGAGGAGAGTCAGATCTTGTTGGATGTCAGAATGCATCGCTTTGTTTTTGAGCTTGTTTTCTGGGTGATGACTTTCCAAATTTGTTCCTGAACTTAAGTCCACTTGCTGTTGATTTTGTTGATCTGGTTTGGTTGTGACATAAAATAAAATCTTACGAGTATAGAGTAGTGTTGAGTCGTCTGTTTGCAGCTAAAATTCAAATGTTGTATGTTGAGTAACTATTTGTTCATATATGATACTAGAATACAGACTAGTTTTGGTCAAGAATTTTCATCTAATGCAAAAAGAAACCCCACCCTGTCGAGCTATTCTTTATATTTCACACAATCAGCTTTATTGGTCGATCTTGTCTTCACATTCCCATTCTATTTCAGGTGATGGTGTTTGGATCATTTACTGAAGATGAGATCAAATCCATGAAATTCCAGCCACAAAAGAATGATTTAGAGATCACATTTGGTTCTGTTGATTCAGAAACTTTAAGATCTGTGGGCATTTTTATTACTAAAGTAACCGATTTTCGTTCACCTAACACATGTGAGCTCTTAAATACAGCTAGTTTACAAAACGTTAATAGGCTTTCTAGTAATTCGGAGAGGACATCAGTCGCTTTTCGGGAGGAAAATGGGTACAGCAGTAGTACATGTCCTTGTGATATTGTTAAAGAACTGAAGCCTGGTCGTTTAGAACAATCTGCACCAGTAAGTTTTAATTACACACATATTTTATCAGATAAGACGAGCCTAGGGCTGCCTGATGTACATAGAGTGAATGGATTATCTTCCTCCTTGGAGAGTGTCGTTTTGGAGGGTACTGCAAATGGTGTTCGCCAAGGGGATTCAAATGAGTCAAATTCTATTCCCTGGAATTTTTTGCCTCGAGGGCTAGTTAATTTGGGGAACCTGTGTTTTCTGAATGCAACTCTCCAGGCTCTACTATCTTGTGCACCCTTCTTTGAGTTATTGCATGAGCTAAGGAACCGTGATATACCAGAGGTAGCATGCAGCATCAATAACATGCAGAGGTAATTCTATCATGCAAATAAGCTCACAAGTGTTGCGTTTGTTTTTTGCACATTGTAGGCTGGTTATCAGACACTGCATGCATTTGTTGATTTCATCTCTGATTTTGACGTTGTCAACGACTCAATTGGCAAGAACGAGAAGACTGTTATTGAAACTGGAAAGCCATTTCGCCCTATCATGTTTGGCCCCATATTGAAGAGTTTCACTCCTGATATTGCTGATAATTTATCAGGCAGGCCTAGGTTTGTGCGTGCTGCCTCTGTTTTCTTTCCATCTTGTTCGTTGTTGTCTGTTTATAGCTATTCATGCTGCAATTTCTAGTTGACATTTATTCTGGTGAAAATTTGGGTTCGTTTAAGAAAAAATTACATCAAGCCCCACATGGTTTAGTACCAGCATACTGCAAATTTTCCAAAAGAATTGAATTTTAGACCAATGGTATCCCGAAAACACAGCTTATGCACGAATTCCACAAAGCTGAATAGTTTGAATATACAATTAGAGTCCAATTCCAATAACAGTTATTACAGTTTTTTAATAATTACATTAAGAAAAGGTTATAAAACTAAAATTTCTGGAGCTTTATTACTATATATTGCATTGAATTGTAGTCTTTCTTCAACCTTCATTATTTAATAGAGTATGTTCTGTATCCAAGCATCTCATATGCATATATAGCATGTATTTGCTATTGTAATTGTTGGTCCATCAATGTGTTTAAAACCCAATTACGACTTTCTTTTGATTGTGGTGAGTCTGCATTTCTTTCAGGCAAGAAGATGCTCAGGAGTTCCTCAGTTTTATCATGCATCAGATGCATGATGAATTGCTTAAACTTGATGGGCAAATTTCAAATGGAAATGGAAAAACTGCATCTTTGGTCTCTTCAACTGACGAAAGTGAAGATGACAACTGGGAGACTGTTGGTCCAAGGAAGAAAACTGCAATTACAAGAACTCAGAGTTTTCTACCCTCAAAGTTGAGTGCTATTTTTGGAGGCCAATTAGAAAGTGTGGTGAAGGCAAAAGGTGGGTTAAGGTTTGGAGCACCGAACTCCATGAATCTGCATGAATTTAAAATCCACTCATCTCATAACTAATCATTTAGATTGTTTGTTTTTTATTCTGATAGTTTGTGTGCAGTTCAGTAAGGAATCATTGTTAGTATCTTGACCACATCATAGGCCACACAAATCAGTCAAATAAATGCTGTTTACTGTTTATTTACTCTGATGTGATTAACTCATGAAGTCAATAATTGTGATTAAATTTTTGATCCTTTTGTCATCATATGTGTATGATCTCATGGTTTCCCTTATTATGCTCGAGCAGGTAATAAGGCCTCAGCTACCGTACAGCCATTTCTCTTACTCCATCTAAATATTTGTCCTGAGCCTGTCTGTACAGTAGAAGACGCACTTCTATTATTTTCTACGCCAGAAACACTTGAAGGGTACAGAACATCAGCAGCTGGAAAGGTACAGTAATCTATTATATTGTCCCCCTTTGTCTTTTACATTTTATCCTTGATGTTCCTCTTTATCTTTTTGTGTCTTGAATCTTCCTTATATTTATTTATATTTGTGTTTAGCACTATCTTATAGCATATAAAATTTGCACAGTGCTTGCAATAAGTCTGCTTGAAGACAGATGGTTAGGCTACAATTGCCCCGCTCTCTGTTATGATGTCAGGAGTAGTTAAATTTTTTATTCTCATGTGGAAGTAAATACTTATGATGAAAGACCTCACTATTTAGATTTCTTGTTCCAAAATTTGATTATGACCTAAATAATCTCAAGTTCTCAACCTGAGATCTAAAAATTGTCATCCACATTTATTATACCGCATGTTGAAGATTTAAGTGAATACCCGTAGACTTGGGACTTGGGAGTATGATCCTCTCTACGTCTCTGGTTCAAAACCACCAATGTGTGATCAATTCCTGAGATGAGCTAGTCCATACAAAGCTTTGCTCTAGTTTCAAATTGGGCCCCCACTAGTGGATAGTGGGATTGGTCCCCTGGATAAGTCGGTTCTTGGGCCGGATATCGAGTCATAAAAAATACCCTTATATAGCTAGATTAGTATCATTTTTTTTAATGGTGGGGAGATATTTTTATTTCTGGTAATATTGTAACCTAGTCTCTACTCCCTTACGGGAGCCGTTGTACTTTTAATATACACTGAAATTATCCCACTTTTTCTCCATTATAAAGCTAATAACAAACTAATTTCTTTCAGCAAATGGTTAATTAAAAAGGTGTTTTTATTCTGTGATTTTCTCAAGTAAAAAGACTTTATGATTAGAAAGCGTATCATGCAGATTATTATCCCAATTTGACTTGTTTCTGAATTATCTCTCAGGCTGAGGTGGTCAATGCGAGCAAGTCTGTTAAGATTCTGGAGCTTTCTGATATAATGGTTTTGCACTTGATGCGTTTCAGCTATGGGAGCCAAGGAAGCACAAAATTGCACAAAACTGTGCATTTTCCTTTGGAGCTTGTTGTTGGCCGTGAATTGCTCGCCTCTCCCTCTGCCGAGGTGAATTGTGCTCCTTTTGGTTTATTTTTTGTTCGAATTACATGCCAATCTAATAATATCTCAACTTCTTTTCATTTGATTTCCATTATTCTAGTGATTTACGTTTTTTGTGGCTTGCTGTCATGTGCTCCCCTTTTATAACTTTTATAAATATTTATGTTCGGGCTGTAGGGGGATTGTGCAAATCCTGATTGAAAAATCTTGAAAGTAAAAAGGTGAAAGTATAACATCTATAAATTAATACTCGATAAATTAATAACCTCTCTAAAATAATATTTTTCTCCGGTCCCGACTTGGGCCCCAAGCGTAAATTAATAATTTCGATAAATTAATAAGATAATAATTTTTTTAAGACCCCTATATAATACAAGGGTCCCATGAACATCATAAATTAATAATCTCATAAAATTACAAAGATAATTAAGACAACTTAGTAAAATATGACTCTAGTGTTGATTGTTTTCTATTGAAATTCAAATCAACATGAATCTCATCTCTCACTTTTCTCACTTCACTTAAAAGCTCTGGTGTGGCGTTCGTTGACTGCAGAAAGAAATTATGAAGGATTTTCGCCGCTGCTATTGCTTCTTTTCGCGTAACCGGCTCTAATGGTACCGTATTATCTTGAGATTTGGATCTGTGAACATCCTTCAAGTTCTTATTGAACATACGTATGAATCTTAAACATTAATTCAATAATATGAATCTTAAACATTAAATAATTAGATGATTCAAGTTCTTATTGAACATACGTATGAATTTTAAACATTAAATAAGATGATTTAAGTTCCTAACATTTAATACTCATTAATATCTCTGTATAATTGAATTTAAATTCATGAATTCTGATGTAATTAATTTAAATTAAATGAATATAGAATACCTCTTTAAATTAATAAATTATTAATTTATCGATTAATTAATACCTCTCTAAAATTAATATTTTTTCCGGTCCCAACTGTATTAATTTATAGAGGTTATACTGTATTTGGTTGATAAGATGTAGGGTGTGTTTCAAACTCAAGTGGTGACCCAGAATCATTTTTTCCTCAAGAAAAGCTGAGTCCAATTGCTTGGGAAAAAAAAATGATTCTACACTATTCACTTGAAGTTGCAAACACCACCGTAGTAGGGTAGGATTGAGAAACGATAGTAAAAAAGTAATAGTGATATTATAAAATTGTGAAATAGAAGGTGTGGTTATTGGAAAAAGGAAAAGTAAAAGTATGAGAGATATGTAAGAGTGAGTAGGCATTATAGGTTAGGATTTTGGTGGATTTTGAAATCAAGCTTGCATAATCTTACAAACAAACATGCATTAGGATTTTCAAAGTAAAATCTTTTTGCTAATCTGGAAAGAAACATACTCTAATTTCTCTCTTATCTTAGGTGGCCGTGGCTATTTACACCCACTGAATTGCTTTATACAGTACACCCATGTCTACCCAAATTTTCAACCATTCACACCTTTAACCAACTATAAAGTGGGTGTATATAGCAATTCTGTGGGTGTTAATAGTCACAGCCATCTTAGTTTATGCTCTAAAGTCTAAACTTATTAAATGCATATATCTAGCGATGAGCAGTAAAGTTGTGGGAAACATTCAGAAGGTACAACGATTGTTATTCTGGAGACCCATTTATGTTTCTGTTTGTTAGATGAACACTGGAAAAGTTGAGATTCATTGAAAGTCTTCAGATGGCTTAATCACATATTTATACATATTGGAGCCATATAAAGCTGGGACAAAGTAAGACTGAACAAAATTATCCTGACAAACTTTTGATTATAATGAAAATAGAAGAATGTAACTTAGTAAGATAATAATGTGCTTACTGTTGAGGTGATATGTTCATTATTTTGCAAGAAGTTAATATACGTCAAAACTATGATAGTCTATCTCTCATAGCAAGTCGGTGCTGATTTAGGAAAATGAGAATAAGCTTACAGTCTCCTTTACCTTCTCTCTAATTCTTGTGGTAACACTAACAGGGCCCAAATCCTATACCATCATGGAGAATAATAAAGAAAAGAACTTTTAAACCCATTGTTATGAAAAAACTTCTCTTCTTATTTACCTCAGTTTCTCATTAATCCTTATCAAGATGCCCTTGCTTCTGTGCCATTCCCCACCCATGGTGCGCCGTGCATGGTATGTTACACTATATCGTGTAAGACACCCGTGTGTATGGCCCACCCTGTCCTTGGTAGGGATATTTTGGTCTTTGCATATGTGAAATGTGTAGACAACTTCTTCCTCACTATAACGATAAAAAAGTATTGTCTTATCCAAAAGGGTATTTGTATCATTTTCACCCACTACAAAACTAAGTTTAAATTAATACTTTGATGCTTGCTTCATAATTTCTGAAAAGAATATTGGAACTTGAAGTTATTAAGCACCATTTGTGAAACATTATGCTGGTGTTTGCATAAAATTATGCTTTTGAGGAAGTGGTTTATTTTAGTATAAGTAGTAAGTGTTTGCAAAACTTTATAAAAAGTAGATGCTAAATGTTTTGATAAAAGATTTAAATAGTGTAAAGTATTAATGAGAAGCTAGAACTAGACAGATGCATTCCCCTCCCAGCTTTTGGACCATGGATTCTAGATGATTTTTTTTTTTTTTAGATCCAAATTCTAGATTGATTAATTGAAGTAGAAGCAGTTAATTTGAAAACTCCCAAATTTTCTTTTTCACGCAATTCTTGATGATCATAATTACTGATGCATACCCCTCTTAGCTTTTAGATCTTGGATTCTAGATGATTAATTGAAGTATGAACATTCAATTGTAAACTCTAAATTTATTTTTACACGCAATTCTAGATGATTATGATTACTGATGCATACCCTTCTCAGCTTATACATCATGGATTCTAGATGATTAATTGAAGTGTAAACATTCAATTTGGAAACTCTCAAAGTTACTCTTACACACATAATTATATTTACTTACAATTTATTTAAAATTACCCCGTATGTCTAGTTTTGTATATGCGCTTTCTCTATAGAAGCTAGGCAATTATGTAGTTTCTGAAAAGGCTGTTTGATAATATAGGGTAAAAGGTATCAACTTGTTGCTACAATAACTCATCATGGAAGAGACCCTTCAAAGGGGCACTACACTGCTGATGCCCGCCATCCCACCGGCACATGGTTGCATTACGATGATGCTTCCGTTAAACCTATTCCTGAAGAAAAGGTGCTGCATAACCAAGCATACATTCTCTTCTACAAACAATTGTAAGCTATAATCAATCCACATTTCTGTTTTACTCCATTAGATCACCGTGAGTTAGTAGAATCATTGAATACTGACGACCATAGCTAGTCAAACGGGAAAGGAAAATTCTTGTGTTTTGATTTCTCAGACGGAGTTTGAGACGATTGAAATCTTGGGTGTGAAATTCAGGTAAAGAAACTTCGAAGGAGGATTCCAATTGGGTCGGAGTTGATGGTTTGTAGCGATATTAGTTACTATGAGAAATAGAGTGGTTCATGGGTTTTTGATGGTTTTGAAAGTCATTTCTCCCATCCCCTTAGGAATATATACCAAATTCATGTGTTTTCTGGTTGTTCTTTACGACTATCATCTGAACAAATTCAGTATATTATCTTTTCACCTATCTGCAATAGTTTTGAAGAGCTTTAGTTTCAACATTTTAAGTTACCTTTAAATCTCGAGTGGTTCATGTGCATACAGGTGCACTATGTAGTCATGGTGCATTTTAGAACCATGCAACTTGTTATACTGAAAGATGCAACATGTTTACACTGAACCGTGCAACTATTTTTCTATATTAATAGTTGCATGATTCAGTGTGAACACGTTGCATTTTTCAGTATAGCAAGTTGTATGGTTCTAGAATGCACTATGAGTGCACGGTGCATCTGAATGCTTACGAGACTTAGCCATAAATCTCACTAGAAAATGTTTGCTTGTGTTTGATCAACTGCTGTGGTTGATAACAAGTTTCTGGTTATTGATATTTTAACTACTTTAGTCGTGGAATATAAGATATTAACTCTTTTCAAGAAATTACAAAGCATTAATCATGACTGTTGGCGGTTAGAACTTGTTCATTTTATATATATATAATTTGGCTGCAATTGTTTTTTTTTTTTTGGCCAAAGGTTAAAATCCTTCCAAAACCTTTTGTCTGATGGCCATAGTATAATTCCTGAAAACCATTAGATAATGATATGTGCTAGAAAAATAAGGTTCCATTTTTCTTGTGTCATTGAAAGTCATGAATTTCAATTGGAAGCTCAAACTGTTATGGGTACGCGTTCATTTTGCCAACAGTTCAGTTATGATTATTCTAATATTTATCTTAAATATAATAATTTATGAGTGCTAGAAAATTAATTCTAATTTGAATATTTGGTGATTTTGTTTTATTCTATTTGAGATGTTGTGGTTTCAATTTCATATGAATTCATCTGTTCAAGGGTTCTCAAAAGAATAATCTTGAGGGGAAAGAAAATTTAGATTCACATTTTCACTGTAAAACATCACATTAATTTTTTTTCGTGAGAATGTTAATTTGTGACATTGAATTATTAGTCTTAATTCATACTAATATAATACCCCACGGTGATATTTAACTTTGTTATGATGTGGTAAAATATTTTATTTGAAAATTCTATTAAAATGTGAATATATTTAGTGTATAAGTTGGAAGTAAATGTAATATTTATATGGTTATATTTTATAATTTTGAAATATACGGAATGACTACTTCAAAAAGTATATATATAAATTAAATGTATAGGATACTCCCTTCATTCCAATTTTAAGGGAAGTATTACTGCAGACACGAAAATTAAGAAATTGTGATAAAGTGATAAAGTGTTGGGGGTAGAAAGAGTTGTTTATTAGTATTTTATGTGATAAAGTGATAAAGTGATGAAGGTAGAAAGAGTTGTTTATTACTCTCTCCTATTCAAAATATAAGATGTTTTGGTCTTTTGCACGTTTATTAATAAAGAAAAATTATACCAAAGTTAGCCTTATTTAATGATAAATTATCTTTAATGACATGATAGAGAGTAAAACAAGAAAGTAAAGAAAGAGTATTAAATAAGGGCAGTGCAGGGGAATAAAAGTCAGAACATCAAATAAAAAGTAAATAATGCAATAAACCAAAACATCTTATATTTTGAATAGGAGGGAGCAGTACTTTATGTAATAAAACGATAAAGTGAGTATTTCTATTTTAGAAAATGTTACATTAAGACTGAGACAAATAGAATGGAAATAATTACATTAAATTGGGACGGAGGGAGTAATATTTTATTTTTATTTTTCCAAAAATTATAAGACAAAACCTATAATAACTTTTATTTAATGTAATTGTAATGTAATATTTGATGTTGATGTAATGTAATGTAATGTAAAAGATGTAAAAAATTTACCAAATAGAACTGTAATAAGAGTAGGTCTAGTGTGAAAATTTTCATGTATGAAAATCTATAAAATTATCGTAAATCAACCATCTACACCCTAAACACTAAATAATGAACCCTAAATTATGACCTATTTGGGCCGGGTGAACCATGAATCACTTGGGCCGAGTGAACCATGAACTACTCAATTTTGTCTTACATTCACCAATTACAGAATTTGGTTGTAAATTAAAGTTTTTTCATGTATGAAAGTTTTCATACTAGACTTTGTCCTGTAATAAAATAGATGACGACTTTCCATAAAATTTAAATCATTACAAATTTTGAAAATATTTCTTTATATACTACATTTGTTGTTGTATGCCAATCTTCATCTTGTGAATCACATAACAATATTTTTAGACCTTGACGACTCATAATTCTAGATACAACAACATACAATTGTCCATGAATACATGCCTCTTAAAAAATAATCTCACATGTGAATAAATTTCAGACAATAATTTATTATTAACTTTATAGTAGATGTGTAGGGATATTACACTTTATTTTTTTGAAATATTTGATTGGTCAAAATTTTATTCCAAATTTAATTGGAATGGTCTTATAATGTAACTTGGGTGTCTCAAACTCAGGACCTTTCGGCCTAGGTAGTGGGACCCAACCACTTGAGCTATACCACTTTGCCTCAAATAATTTCCAAATTTAATTTGAAAGGGTCTTATAATGTCTCGAACCCAGGACCTTTCGGCCTAAGTAGTGGAGCTCCAATCACTTGAGCTATACCACTTTGACCCACATGTGACAATGATTGTCCTTGATTTTTATTTATTGTCACAACGTAGGATACAATTATCAGATATTGTCTTCTTTGGAATTTAAATGACAACCTCGGATCTGAAGGAGTTAGTGTGTGTTTGCAAGCATTAGTATCTCTAAAAAAGTGATATTAAGTGATTTTTATAGCAAAATGAAAAATAAGGAGTGTTTTAAAATAAAGTGACTTTAAGAAGTGATTAAATAGATATGTGTTTGCAAAAGAAGTGCTTTTAATAAAGGTAGTGGGGTATCATTTTCTTGGGGAGTGTGTAGAAGTGCTTAATTAGAAGCCAAAAACTAGAAATTACCACTTGGCCAAAAGAACTAATAAACACTTAAAACAGTAGTTGCAAACAGAATTTAAGTGTTTTTTTTAAAAGAAGTGCTTTTACTTTTGCTATAGAGTTTGCAAACGGGACCTTAATGTCATCCTTGGTATTAATACCTTTTGTTGGGAGATGAATTTAATAAAATATTATATGATTTTGATTAAGATCCCAAAACCCCTGAGTATGACATGTTCAGTAATGATCTTGGTAAATGAGTCAGGATTCAGTTTTTAGAGTATTCAGGATTTTATCTGCAAAATGTATAGTCAGCAGATATAGTTCAGGATAAGTTCAAGACTCAAGAACTCAAGATGTTTTCGAAGATATCAAGTCTCAAGATGAAACCGAGAATCGAAGACTCAAAGATGAAAACTCAAAAGATATCACCAAGATAAATCTAAAGACTCAGAAGACTCTGAAGACTCAGAAGACCCTGAAGACTCAGAAGACTCTGAATTCGCAAGGCTGAAGACTGAGAAACTGAAGATCAAGATTACTGAAAGCACAAGAATTCATCAAGACTCAAAAGAATGTATCTTGATTGCTCAAGATGAACTCCGAATGTTCCGAGGCACTAAATATATCTATCTGAAGGATGCAATACTGAGAAAAACGCGACGCCTTAGAAAGTTAGATATTGCCAAGACATTCAAATGCAGACAAAAGGAACTAAGTCAGAAGTGTTGTTAAGGTTATATCAAACTCAGAGTTTGTAACCAAAAGAGCCGTTGAAGGTGTCTACCTTTAACTGGAGACAAAAGTCAAAAGAGGAAAGACGATATTAAAGACTATCATACCGACCTTCGACAAAGGACAAAGCATTTGAAAAAAGATGTCGATGTACGAAAGTTCGCATCGCAAAAAGTGAAGACCGGCTACATGAAAGGCTATTGCCTTAAAACGTGTTAGGGAGTGCCAAACTCTAAACATAGCCGTTTCTCACACACCATAAGAGGGAACTCACGAAGCTATCTCTCAAACGGATAGTTTTCAAAAGTAACCTTGGTGTATGCCTATAAATACTGGTGACCCTCTACATTGTAAGGTTACGGGAAATTTATACGCTAACTCAAGAGCTCAAACTTATTCTTCAAGACAAGTTAAAGCACTCGAAATACCTTGAATTTCCCAAGTGCTTCTATATTGAAGAGAGCTCACTTAACTAAGCCTAGCTTGATAAGATTTATCAAAGCTTAGTCGAGATATCCTAACCCTTTGCATTGTGCTTCATTGTAAAGGATATCTCATCCTAGTTGAAACCAACCTAGAAACCCCAAACCCTTGTGAAGGTAGTTGGAGTGTGTTTGTTGGTGAGAAGTGTTGTAAAGAGTTAGTAAACTCACGCGGAGTAGTCGTAAAACTCTAGAGGAGAAGTTAGTAAGCTCTGGGGTAGTCCGGAAGCTTGTGTGTGATTGAGTAAGTAAACTACGGAGGTAGTCGAGAAAACTCAAGGTCGGGTTGAAGTAAGTAAACTACGTGGAGTAGTCGAAAAACTCAGGGCGAAGTTGAGTAAGTAAACTACGAGGTAGTCGAGAAAGCTCGAAGTTGATAGTGAATTTCTCTCAAGAGTCGGGGAGAGTGGATGTAGGAGCTTGAGTCTCCGAACCACTATAATGTTGTGTGTTCTTTATCGCTTTCCTTATCTATGCTTTGTTGCATTAACTTGATTTACGAAAAGCATACTTTTCACCGATATTAGGTTGGAATCAATCATTTTGAAGTTGCATAAGTGAATCACAAACCTAATCACTATTTCATAAAGGGAAGGTTTTCAAAGAAAGCTTAAAACGAGTATAAACTAAGGGCCAACCATTCAAGACGATCGAGTAGCTAAAACGAGATAGTTACCAAACTGAACTCTCTTCGAGGATTGATGAAGTTAGTTATATCGATCCAAGCAACTCGGGATCTCTCGACACACAGGACTCGGTTGGGATTATCGGGAGGTTTAAAAGCGGCTCAAGATCATCATCTCGAAGAGACTTTGACTCGAGCAATCTGGCTTCTCGAACCTAACCTTCGAGGATTATCGACCCAGTGACCTCGAGAAGGAAAAAAAGTTTTAAAACATGAACACGTGTATTCCCCCCATACGTGTAAGACTCGTTTTCACGGGACCAACAAGTGGTATCGAAGCGGTGGTTCAACTTGACCCTGTTTGTGTTGAAAGTTTTATTTTCAAAAATACTTGTGGTCTATCCGAATCGATCTTATTTCTTTGAATTTTTTTTCTTTTCAAAAGATCGGAAAAATGTCTTCTAAAAACTTCCCATGTTCTCGAGAGAGAACTATGATCTATGGAGATCGAGAATGCAGGCTCATCTCGTATTCCAAACATGAGCGTATGTGGAGAGTGGTTTCTCAAGGACCATTCAAATTTCTTGTGGTGAATCGAATTATGAAGAAGAGAGAATTGATCCTAGAGAGAATTTCCTAAGTCGATGACCAACTAACTCCCGAGGAGAGAAAGTTAGTCAATCTAGACTACATTGCAAAAAGACACACTATACAAAGACAATTGATGATGGTGTGATGGGAATGATCTCTCCTTTGTAATCTTGCTAAGGAAATATGGGATACACTAGTTGTTATGTGCCAAGGGCGAGATCATATAAAAAAAAACAAACTTTCGATTGGCAATTGGAAAGTTTGACGGTTTTTGAAATGGATGATGGTGAATCAATAGACAAATTGGAAGTCGATTCACTAGCATCATGAATGATCTAAATGCACTTGGAAAGAAATATCCACAAAGAGAAGTGGCATTGAAAATTCTTAGAGGTCTTTCTAAGAAATGGGATATTCATGCAGTGGTGATTGAAAACACCAAGAACATTAGTTCAATGCCATACCAACAAGTTTTCTCTGAGCTGAAAGCCTATGAATTTGTAATTGATAAGAAATCCAAAAAAGGCCGACAAAGAAAGATGATTCTTCATCAAGTAAAAATGTGGCTTTAAAAGCCAAAGATAAAACTCATAAAAACTAAAGAGTCTCGAGAACCCCCATGCCAAACATCAGGATGAGCTTGAGGAAAAGCTAGCACTGATGGCAAGAAGGTTTGACAGACTTAATAATAAAATACAAAAGCTTTTACAGGAACTACAGGTACCAGAAGAAACCTGAGGACGGATCAACCGAGAAGAAGAAGGACACGAAAATTTGAAGGATCTTCATCCAAAAAGAAGGACTCCAAGTCCAAAGAAGAAAATGATCAGGATGATGATGCCAACAGATGCTATAATTGTCAGAAGAAAGGTCACTTCCAGTATGATTGTCCAGAGTTGAGTGCTAAGGAGAGAAGAGAAAAAGCGAGTTAAAAGAAACCGGAAGTTCTCAAAGGCCATGGTTCTTTGAAGAAGAACACCCCGAGGAGGAATCTAGCTCTTGGATGAAATATTCTCGAGACAAAGTGAAAGTGATGACATCGGCTCGATGGCTATTGAGGAGGTAAACTCTTACGTCTCTGTAGTTGCTCCTACACTAGCACAAGAGTTTTCAAGTTCCACGAAAAAACATTCATTTTGACTCGATGGATTCTTTTGAGAATCGATGAAGGACTATCTTCTTTTTTTGCAAGGATCGCTAAATAAAACTCAAGAGCGAGAATAAGGAACTGAATCTTTGAAAATCTAAAATGGAAAGACTCTAGCAAAACCGAAATCACTTCTCAATTTATGGGGAGCTCTTGATGAATTGGATGTTACGAAAAGTACAACTCTCGAGAAGAAAGAGAAGTTGATAGAGACCCTAAATCGAAAAAGCTAGAGAAATCCATGAAGAAATTGACTAATCGTAACTAAGTTCAATGACCTCTCGAGAAGCATGAAACTCTACAGAGCTGTGAGGATAGTGCATGGAAAAAGTTAACTCTATTGAATAATGCATCTAAAGTAATAGATGAAATTGAGTTACCAGAGATCTGCCACTATAAAATCGGATTGGGATACATTTCGGGGAACCTCACAAGGTCATCTGAATGCTGCATCAAGTAGCAAGAAGACAATCTTTGTTAAATCAGTGGCACCTACACTTCAATATGAAGTAATGCCCAAGGTTGTAGACAAGGGAAAAGGACCTATGGTTTCAGTAAAACTGAATGATCAAGTTAGAAAGCCCAAACCTCAGGTGAAAGCTAGAAAACCTGAGCAGTCAGTTGGAAAATTTCAAGCAAGTACTTCAAAGCCTCAGGCTAAGAATGCAAACTTGAAAGGATCTACACTGAACCATCAGAGGAATCTTCAGAAGAGAAACACTCAGCAGAGATATTCTCAACTGAAGAGACCAAGTCATCAGTATACTGAAAGACCCATATTTCAGTACAGGCAACCTAAACCCCACTCGCCTAAGGGTAAAGGTTACCTGAACCCAAGTCAACAAAGATTCAGACAAGCTACACAGAAGCCAAAGCAATGGAACAAAAGGCCTGAACAAAAGAAGAATCCAAAAGCCCATGTTCATGCTAAAGCTAGCACACATACATAGAAAGCTGCTAAGGCACCTAGAGTAGAAGATGTGTATGTTGATGTTTATGGATGACAAATTAGCCACTCTAAAGTGATTAGAGTTGTCAGGCAGATTTGGATTCCGAAAGGTACAACTAACCTCGTAGGACCCTACACAAAATAGGTACCTAAGAATTGATCTGTTTTTCAGGAGGAAAACAAGGGCACTGAACTGACTAAAGATCACATGGCACTGATGAGCAGAGATGAAAAAGCTCCTGATATATGGTATCTTGACAGTGGATGTTCAAGACATATGACAGGATACAAGAAGATACTCAGTGACTATGTTGAACAAAGAGGCCCACAGATCACTTTTGGAGATAACTCGAGCGGATGAAGGATATGGAACTTTGGAAATCGACTCAGTTCATATCCATGGTGTTTCATATGTATCTGGATTGAAGCATAACTTGCTTTCAATTAGCCAATTCTGTGATAAAGGTTTTAATGTTGAGTTCTCCAAAAACTTATGCTTTGTGAAAGATGATACATCACAGAAAGTACTACTGACTGGTACAAGAAAAGGGAATGTGTATCTTGCTGATTGAAGTTCAACTCCTAAAGATACATGTTTAGTTGCTAAAAGTTCCACGAGATACCCGGTTGGTTATGGCATAAAAGAATGAATCACCTAAATTTCAAAACCCCGAACAAGCTTGCAAGATTAGCTCTTGTGAGAGGGTTACCTAACGAAGTGTTCAAGAAGGAACATATTTGTGATGCATGCGGAAAAGGCAAACAGATAAAGAGCATCATTTAAAAGTAAAGTTGAGGTTTCTCTTGAAAGAATACTTGATTACTTTTCATATGGATCTTTTTGGTCTATAACACCTGTGAGCACTAATGGCGAGGGAAATATACATTGGTAGTAGTTGATGGCTACTCGAGATATACTTGGGTCATATTCTTACCAAGAAGAAAGAGACTCGATAAAAGTCGCCAGAGTTCTTGAAAAGGCTCGAAGATTGAGAAGAATCGAGTGTGGTCAAAATCGAGATCGACAAAGGAACTGAATTTATAAATCATATTATATATCGATTATTGTGCAAAGAAATGGAATTTCTCATGAAACATCGGTGCAAGGACCCCTCAACAAAATGGTGTTTCTTTGAAAGAGGGAAGGACTCGAAAAGAAGTTTGCAAGGACAATGATATTTGAAGTCGATATTCCTAAAAGATTTTGAAATTTGCATCAACACCTTTGCATGCTACTCACGAGAATAGATCCATCTTGACTAAGAGTCAAGGCAAAACACCTTATGAGCTTTGGAATGAAAGGAAGCCTCTTGTTTCTTTCTTTTCGTGTGTTTGGTTGCAAGTGTTTCATACACAATAATGGTAAAGATGGGTTGAAAACCTTTGATAGTAAAAAGGCGATGAAGGAATATTCTTAGGATATTCGAAGTCAATAAAAGCCTTCGAGTTTACAAATTTGTAGGACTCTTATTGTGGAAGAAACACCTCATGTTGTTTTTGATGAAACTATTTGTGTTCAGAAGAAACAGGAACATGATGCAGATGAACTGACTAAGAGGATCACCAGATTAAGCCTGAAACAAAAAGATAAATCATCCAATGAACCAAAAAAAAAGAAGTCGGTCACTATCTATGATTGGGTGACTCGGACTTCGAATAAAGAAGTTCGGGATGGAAATCGGGATGGTGAGACGGGAAAACCAACACTCAAAAGGTGACCAATCCGAGCAGACACCGATTTGGACTCGGGTATGTGATGCCAATGAAGATGTGGTCACAAATGAGGCAAATTACGAATCTATCAACCAAAGGGGGAACAAATGTCTCGACAATGTTTCAAAAAGAATTTCCACGAGGAAGATGATTCACTTTCTCCTTTTCTCGTTGTTCCCCGAGTTTCTTCGATTTAATCGAACCTAACATTTTAAATGTTGAGGATACTATTGAAGGGGAACATCAAGAAGGAAATGGTTAGATAGTCATCCTACAAGTCAGATTGTGGGTGATCTAAACTGAAGGAGTTAAGACAAGAAGGTTCCATGGTGAGAGTGCACTATTCTGCTGCTTCCTATCGGAGAAAGAACTTTGAGATTAATGATGCTCTACAAGATTCTTATTGGATTTTTCGCTATGCAAGATGAGTGAATCAATTCTCAAGGAATGAAGTATGGGAGTTGGTAGATAGACGAAAAGGCACAATGTCATTGGAACCAAGTGGGTTTTCAAGAATAAAAGAGATGAAAACAACAACATTGTAAGAAACAAGGCAAATTTAGTTGCACAAGGTTATTCCCAAGAAGAAGGCTTGGATTATGATGAAACCTTTGCACTGTTGCAAGACTAGAAGCCATCAGTTGTTTCTTGCATATCTTTGCCCACATGAAGTTCACGATCTATCAAATGGATGTGAAAAGTGCATTTCTGAAGCGGTGTGCTCAAAGAAGAGGTTTATGTGGAACAACCTCCCGGTTTCAAAAAGAATGACCAAGTTCTGTGCTCGGAAAAAGCCTTGTATGGTCTCAAGCAAGCACCCGAGCATGGTATGATACTCTTTCTCGGTTTCTTTCGACCATGGTTTTGTCAAAGGAGGCTGTTGATAGAACTCTGTTCGAGGATAGAGGATGGGGAAATATCTTCTTGGTTCGGATATATGTTGATGACATCATTTTTGGATCTCCAAACCATCACCGTGTGTGAAAAATTTTCAACACCGATGAAAGACAAGTTTGAGATGTCAATGATGGGAGAGATGAATTTTTTTCTAGGTCTTCAAGTGAAACAATCAAAAGAAGGAATATTCATCAACAGTGCAAAGTACACCGGAGATCGATTGCCAAATATGGTGTACAGATTGCAACTCGGTTAGGATTCCTATGAATACTAACTACAAGATGGATCCGATTCGGAAGGCAAATCGGTGAATCATACCGATTATAGAGGAATCATTGGATCATTGCTTATATCTCACGACAAGTAGGCGGATATAACATTTCTTTGTTGGGATATGTGCAAGATACCAAGCTAATCCTAAGACTAGTCACATGGAGGTCGCCAAAAAGATCTTGAGATATCTTAAGGGCACAAATGAATAGAGGATTATGGTATCGGTGATGATAACCTTGAATTAACTTGGTTACTCGAGATCGACTATGGAGGTTCTTGAAATTGATGTAAAGTCCACAACAGAACTTGTCAATTTCTAGGAAACAAACCGATATCTTGGTTTTCAAAAAGAAATGACCTCAAGAAGAAACCAAGATTACCGAAAATTTGAATACATGGCTCAAGAAGTGCTGTGCTTTCGATTCTTTGGCTCGGACAACAATTAAGGGATTATAAAGTTGTGGCCAATGAAGTACCAATATTTTGTGACAATAATAGTGCCATTGCTATTTCACAAAATCCGTATTGCACACGGATGCAAGCATGTGGATATCGGGCATCACTTCATCGAGATCATGTCGAGAAAAAGGACATAAGGATGGAGAAAATTCATCTCGATAGGCAAAGAAGCGATATCTTGACTAAACCTTTGGGTGAATCAAGATTTGAGGAACTTTCGATTGAATTAGGGATGTTAGAAACGGTGTATAGAGTAAATCGAAAATTGAAGATTTTTTCGGATGCATGAAGCTTTCTCGAATTCTCTCGAGAAACTCGGGATAAAATGGAAATCTTGAATCGAGTCTCAGAAACTCATTTCTTGAAGGTCAAGATTCAAGAAGATCTTGAACCCTTTCAAGATTTCAAGATTATCTTGACATTTTATCAAGGTCGATTTTCGATGAAGACTGATAGAGGGAAATTAGTCTGAAAAGGTAATGACTCATGTGATCCATTTATTGCTTAAGTAAAACTCAGTAATCATTCGCAATAAATACAAAACACCTGAGGAATGTTTTGGGCGGGATCGTTTTAAATTCCGAAGAAGGACAACAGTCATTTAATGCTCTGCCACATTATTGACCAAAGAGGATATTTTGGCGGCTTACTTTTCGGAGATCGTCGGTTCATATACCCGGTTAATCGGAGATTAATCTCAACCGTTGCTTTTCACCTAACCAAACACGATTCTCCACGATCTTAAAGCTATTTATACCTCTTTAAGCCATTCAAGCCAAAATTTTATCAAACCCTTCGTTCTCAAACTAAAATCCCCTTTGCCCAGAAATCGCAAAACCCTAAAGCTTCACATTCTTCAATCACATTCTAAAATGGCCCCAACCGTGTTCGAAAGATTAGCCATAACCAATAAGCCATGGTACGAGTTCACTGTGTCACTTGAAAGCACAACCAACTCAAAGCCAGAAGAGGAGGCTCTGCATATGATCCGACTGGCTAAACTTACCCATCTAGTCGCAAGCCGACCAGACCAGGAGTTCGCAAAGGAGGTAATCGAATTCATCTGCAATTTGAAAATAGATGAAGAAGATTGTATGCACTCTTCGATTACCGTATCTCATCTAGGGCACTCATCAAAATACGTCGATTTTGAGAGGGAGTTATGCATTATCCCGAAAAATCTGAATGATGTGTTTGAGTTATGTGATAGAGGAGAGGATCCTGCGATGTATATGTCGGCAAAAAGCGAGAGTACCTAGATAGGATTCTTTGAGAATCTGTGAAGTTTGAGGCAACTTTGAATAAGAAGCACCTAAAGCCACAATATCGTGTGCTGATGGATATTGTGAGCAAGAGCGTCATGAGTCTTGCGGGGAGTTTTGAACAGATTAGTACCCCGAAGCTCAGATTGATGGCGGCGATCGAGGCATCTCCCACCACTGACTTCAATTGGCTGAAATTCTTAGTCCGGATGGTGTCGACAAGCCAAGATCATAAAAAAGAGTCAATGGGGAAATCACGATAAAAGGCAAGATCCACCATGCCACCAAAATTGCCTATATTTTGGAGACGTGCAGAGAGGAGGAGGATATCTTCGCCAATTCAACCCCATTCTCTAAATCCAAAATTCTCTTCAAGCCCATCGATGTGAAGAAGCAAGCCATTCGAGGGAAAAGAGAAAAGAAGGTAGAATCACCTTTCGCGAATCGCCGAGAAAGAAACCCAACAAACCGGGGAAGGTTACGTTGGAGGCAAAAATGGAGCAAGGAGCAAAAATAATGAAGCAGAAGAACCTTGCTCCAAAGCGCAGAAGATTGGTGGTTCTCACCGACGATGGTAGCAGTGATTCTGAGGAGAGACAACCTGAGGGCCAAACTGCTCAAAGTTCACCATTACAAGTGCTGGCTCAGGTTATCTCAAGGACAGGATCGATCGGAGGGAGCGAGTCTTCTCCGAGGTGCTCGAGACATCACTTTCACCAGATAAAATTTCTCAGAAATTTTAGCGAGCTCAGACCTCGAGAGATGCCTACCTCAGATGTCTGTTCAGATCAAGAGCCACTCGAGTCAATCAAGATGTGCAGTGCTCAGACCGACGAGCTAACTCGGACTCATCGAGAAATGCCACCAGCCTCGTAACCCACTCAAATGCAAACCGAGGACTGAATGCACAAACTTTCAGATACTCTGAAGCTCAGGAGCAAAATGTACTCGATGAGCTCCTGAGTGACATAATGCTTGATCCCTTAGCCGAAGCTTCTACTGAACCAGAGAGCCCGAGGTGGAAGAAGGGCGAGGCTGAAGAAGGCGAGTGGAGGAGCAAGGGGGAACGGTTCATCCTTGACCGATACCCTGAGCTCAGCTCATACCCTGATCTGCAAGATATATTCTTCAGATTAAGGACGACAGTGTATATCCTCAATCAGACTCTTCCCGAGATGCTTGATATTGCTGCATTCAGAGGGGAAGACTGGTGGAATGAGGAGAAGGTCTTCCGGACCGACTTCTCGGGGTTCGGAAGGACAAGGTCAGGATGAAAAATTCCGATTTTGATGAGGTGGTTCAGAGGAAGCTAGCTGAGAAGAAAGAAATCGAGGTTGAGTGCCCCGGCGTGGAGACAAATCCAAAGATGGAGATGGGGACCAACAGGGAGATGCTGAGGATCAGTCTCAAACAGAAAAAGAGACTTCTGTAGCTGATCAACCTCAGACTGAAGCTAGCACTCTTCAGGTACCTTTTGGCACTATTGATAATTATGCCAGAGTTACTGAAAGTACTATCTTTAATTCTGAAATGTCTGATAATCAGACTGAGGCTCAATTGGAGACCGGAGCTCAGGATGAAAGTTGGAGCTCAGGATGATCAAAGCGGATGAAGAATGTGCGAAGAAAGGTCTTGAGATTGATCTCACTCCCGTCATGGAGAAACTTGAGAAGATTGAGCCAATGTCGATCAAACTTACTCAGATAGAAGCAACGTTGGCCAATCAAGCTCAGATAATGGAAGGACTTAGCCATTCTTCTTAATGGTGCGGATACAAAAACACTCGACCACTCGGATGACCTCCATGGAAGAAAAATTTGAATGAAAAGTGGAGGGAGTCAACACGAGTTAAGTCTTTGAAATGAAACAAAAGCACCGTGAGTCGATCGAATTTCTAGAGGTGAAACCGACAGAGAAAAAATGAACGATCAAATCTCTTTGTTGAGGAAATGAGCTCGAAGTGCTCATGACCAAGATGACAGAGATGCTTAAAGATGCTCTCTCCGGCGGTTTTTGCCCACATATGAAGAAGAACTGGTATGCGTGGCTAAAAACCACATTAGGAGAATGGAAGATGAGCAAGATCACTAGCAGGAGAGATCCATTTGTGTAAGCAAAGAACAAGATCACATGGACCGACTCTCTCCGGACTTCTTCCAAACTACGGTGCAAGAAGAGGGAAAGGGAAGGTCTGCAGACCTCGGAAGTTCATGGCACGTACTTTGGAAAAGAAGGCTCGAAAAGATCTTTGAAATGTACAATCTAGCCCAAGCCTTTAAAGAAGCTCTGAGACTCTTGAGAAGTTGAAATTTGCTCAAGTGGAGAAGCTTTGTCTACATTCGAAGTTTCGAGCAAACCAAGATTGAGGTTGCAAGAGAGAAACCGAGTGCTAGAACTAAGGTTGGAACAAGCCGGTTTGGTCCGAATCGCCTGATGAAGAGGAAAGCCTTGGGCGTTGTTCAAACTGTAAACAAGCGTCGCGAAGGCTTCTAAGCCAATCCAGAGAAAATTGATTCGGAAGATGCGTAAGAATCACGAGTCTCAACCTCGAGAAGAAAGTCTTGACTCGAGAGAGGCTCGATGACACTCCAAAAAGAACAAGCTAAGAAAGCTACCGCTTGGGCCTCGTGAACTTCCGGATCGAAAAGAAGATAGGCGAAGAGCGAAGCGAAGGAGTGACCGTAAAGTTTGCGAGCAAGAGGAAGGAACATCGAAAAGCTTTGAAGTGGCCCCATGTTGATAGATGGATGCCCATTAAACTCAAGCGACATGTGGGAAGAAGTGAAGAGAACCTACGGTTCAATTATGATGTTCTCGGGGAATGGAGAGGGAAGGCTCGGACGTAAGCGAAGCTTTCATTGAACATCTTCTCACCTTTTATCCAAAGTATCTACAAAAGTTGGATTAACCTTGCGGATGAAGGTGGAGTCTGAGATAGTAGCCCCGGTCCATATTCCTATCCTCCTCCGAGACTTGGTAATGGCTTGGTAAATGAAAAGACCATTACGCAAGAAATTGCTCAAGTCTGTTGGTCGATTGGCCCTAATCGAAACAGATCCGGATATCATCGAGAGAAAGAAATGAGTCAAGAAGAGATTCTTCGGAATGTTTGATCTGGAAGTGCCTAATTGATGAAATCGAAAATGAAGCAAGCAAGAAAGGTAAGATCAAGAGCGAATCTAAAGACTAAAGATCAAGACTCGAGAAGATTTTGTAGTCTTTAAATTTTTGTCTTTTTGATTTTTGTCGATAAATTCATTGTAATCTGTAATGGTACACTTATCATCAATGAAGATTTATCATTATGCTCAAAAAGATAATATCTCATTATCTTATTTTTCATGACTTTATATTTGATATGCCCGATTCTTTGTTGTTTGGTGATGAAATTGTTGAGAGATTCATTTTTGAAGCAATTGTTGAGAGACATAACCAATCTTGTAATAGGATAAAAATCAAACACGAGTATAGGTTATATGTACGTAACAAGATAGGTTTTGGCATCATCAAAAAAGGGGAAATTGTTGGGAGATGAATTTAATAAAAGATTATATGATTTTGATTAAGATCCCAAAACCCCGAGTATGACATGTTCAAGAATGATCTTGGTAAATGAGTCGAGATTCAGTTTTTAGAGTATTAGGATGTTGTTATCGCAAAATGTATAGTCAGCAGATATAGTTCGGGATAAGTTCAAGACTCAAGAACTCAAGATATGTTTCGAAGATCAAGTCTCAAGATGAAATTGAGAACAAGACTCAAAGATGAAGACAAAAGATATCACCAAGATAAATCTAAAGACTAAGACTCAAGATCAAGACCTCAAGACTCGTAACACTCAATTCGCAAAGGTCAAGATCGAGAAATCAAGATCAAGATTATGAAAGCACAAGAATTCATCAAGACTCAAGAATGTATTGATTGCTCAAGATGAACTCAATGTTCCGAGGCAATCAATATATCTATCTGAAGGATGCAACATCGAGAAAAACGCGATGCCTTAGAAAGTTAGATATTGCCAAGACATTCAAATGCAGACAAAAGGAACTAAGTCAGAAGTGTTGTTAAGGTTATATCAAACTCAGAGTTTGTAACCAAAAGAGCCGTTGAAGGTGTCTACCTTTAACTGGAGACAAAAGTCAAAAAGTGGAAGACGACCACAGAAGACCACACCGACATCGATGAAAGGACAAGCAAAAAAAGATGTCGACAATGAAAGTTCAGATCGCAAAAAGTGAAGACCGGCTACATGAAAGGCTATTGCCTAAAACGTGTTAGGGAGTGCCAAACTCTAAACAGAGTCGTTTCTCACACACCATAAGAGGGAACTCACGAAGCTATCTCTCCAACGGATAGTTTCAAAAGTAACCTTGGTGTATGCCTATAAATACTGGTGACCCTCTACATTGTAAGGTTACGGGAAATTTATACGCAACTCAAGAGCTCAAACTTATTCTTGCACAAGTTAAAGCACTCGAAATACCTTGAATTTCCCAAGTGCTTCTATATTGAAGAGAGCTCACTTAACTAAGCCTAGCTTGATAAGATTTATCCAAAGCTTAGTCGAGATATCCTAACCCTTTGCATTGTGCTTCATTGTAAAGGATATCTCATCCTAGTTGGAAACCAACCTAGAAACCCCAAACCCTTGTGAAGGTAGTTGGAGTGTGTTTGTTGGTGAGAAGTGTTGTAAAGAGTTAGTAAACTAAAGCGGAGTAGTCGTAAAACTCTAGAGAGGAGAAGTTAGTAAGCTTCTGAGGGGTAGTCCGAAAGCTTGTGTGTGATTGAGTAAGTAAACCACTGAGGTAGTCGTAAAACTCAAGGTCGGGTTGAGTAAGTAAACCACGAGGAGTAGTCGTAAAAACTCAGGGCGAAGTTGAGTAAGTAAACCACGAGGTAGTCGTAAAGCTCGAAGTTGATAGTGAATTTCTCTCAAGAGTCGGGGAGAGTGGATGTAGGAGCTTGAGTCTCGAACCACTATAATCGCTGTGTGTTCTTTATTGCTTTCCTTATCGTGGCTTAACTGTTGCATTAACTTGATTTACGAAAAGCATACTTTTCAATCGATATTAGGTTGGAATCAATCCCATGAAGTTGCATAAGTGAATCACTGACCTAATCACTATTTTTCATAAAGGGAAGGTTTTCAAAGAAAGCTTAAAACGAGTATAAACTAAGGGCCAACCATTCCAAGACGATCGAGTAGCTAGAACAGATAGTTACCAAACCGAACTCTCTTCCGAGGATTGAGAAGTTAGTTATCGATCCAAGCAACTCGGGATCTCTCGACACACATGACTCGGTTGGGATTATCGAGGTTTCGAAGCGGCTCGGGATCATTTGTCTCGATGAGACTTTGACTCAGAGCAATCTGTGCTTCTCAGAACCTAACCTTCAGGATTATCTGACCCAAGCTGACCTCAGTAAGGAAAAAAAAGTTTTAAAATACTGAACACGTGTATTTCCCCCCCATACACGTGTAAGACTCGTTTTCACCGGGACCAACACCTTTTGATTAGCATTATTCCCGCTGAGAATCTTTGCTTCCAAAACACGGGTACCCAACTTTATTACTACTAATCGAGTTTCGTTGCACAAACCCATGGAGTGGTCAATGTTTCTTAACAACATTAAATGTGTTCCAACCTTTAATTCTAATACGTGATTCGGTAACCCTGAACACTTAATAATATTCAAGAATTCTGGTGTGTATTGAGCCTAGCATGTTTCCACTACCATCCGATGTGCAAGCACCATCAAAAGTTAAGTATTGTTTTGACTCTCCATTATGCAATGACACCACATATTCATTGATGGATTCAACAATATCGAGTGAGGGAGCTAATATAACCATTTCGTTCAACGTTAAAGCATCTGAACTTAGAGTTTGAATAGATGGATAAGTGTTATCAACAATGGTGCCAATGTGATTTCCATTACTTTTGAGCAACAAATCAGATGGAATTTTGATTTCCACATAACCATCGTTATTTCCTCCAAGTAATCCATCACCTATTTTTGCCACACAATCTGCAAATTCTTTTTCTTCAAAAGGTATCATCGTTTCTTTATTATTTTGTAATCTCATATTCTTGGTCAGGCTCAGAACTTGACAATTTTCCAAAATATATGATGAATTTATTGTGGCGGCTACGATATCTACTCTACTTCCTTTGGGATAACTGGTAAAATTTGTCGAAAACGCCACCAAAAACAACTATCTTTCCTCCAAAAATACCCAAATTTCCGACACCTTTTACAAATATTCGCCGTAGATATACACATAAATCACGAATATAAGTATCTCGTAAAAGAAGATATGCACAACTGCACATCTAGATCTCTCGAGTAGAAAAAGAGATCGTGAAGAATCTCTTATGAAAGTTAAGTCCTCATATCTAAATTAGGTCTAGATTTGTATATATAATATATAGTTTACATACTTTTTGATCTTTCACAGTTGATGCATAAATATAATATTTTACCTGTTATAAAAATTTACTCTTAGATCCATCCTCTCCTAATTCTAACAAAGCAATAATCGACTCAGGGAATCAAACACAATAATCACAATAGTTACCGTAGATAATATCATCCTGTTTATCTTCATTCTTATATCTTGTATTTTTTTCTCAGGTTAAGATCGAACAAAATAAAGGGCTCTTCTTTACAATAATTACCCCATACAATTATTTTTTTACATTTTTCAAGCCATATATTTGTTAATCTTTATAATTTTTACAAAAGATGATCGTAAAATGTAGGTCCTACGATTGATAGAAGCATACAAAAACGAAGATTTACGTCTATCAAATTCAGATTATGAAGAATTTCATATGAAAGCAAAGTCTTGACATCTAGATAGATTAGGAGAAGATAAGTTATGTCATATATTTGTTAAGAATCATTATTCTTTTTATTTTATTCGTTAATCACTCTAATAGTATAACTTAAAGGTCGTTTTACTAGTAGGAGCGTACAAAAAGAAGACTCACACAATAACATACCTAGATCTAGTCTGTAGAAGATTAGATCGTGAGGAATCTCATTTAAAAGTTAAGTCATCGAAGTTCTCACATCTACATTTGATATTTGATAATTGATGCATTAATATAATCAATATAACTTAATATCGAAGTTTTATACTTAGATTTATGTTGATGTCATTTAATTTTTATTTTTAGTTACTAATTTACTACTTTAGTAACATAATGTTTTTGACATTGATACAGTGTTGTGACGTGTATTCAAGATGGACTTAACCAGCTGGAGTTAAAGATAATCATCAATGGATTCATACAAACTCTACGTTAAACATATAAGTTCTTCAATTGTGCTTTACTTTAACAGTTAATAAATATATTCTCAAACCAGGTTCTAGTTAATTCAAGAGATAAAATATAACTAAATATAAAATGAACATAAGTAACCATTTTTTTTCAGAACATAAAAATAGTTATACATCAACTGGAAAATGAAATCTTAGAACATTTTCAGTTTAGGTAACATTCAAGTGTTGAAACTGTTTATGTTATTAATAAAATTACATCTCAAACACACTTAATGCAGCAAAGTGATAACTAAACACACTAACCTTCAATACGAATTCTCCTCTTTAGTGTCCTTGAGTTGATTGTTGTGTTTTTTGTTATCTTTCTCATGGAAATTAAAAATGCACACCTATTTCAATGTATCTAAAATCAAAATACTAAACATTATTTCTTCATAGATATTTTGCAAGTGATTTTATTATATTTCCACTTTTATAAGAGAATATATATGTTTGGAACCCAGATCTTCTAAATTTCAGTAGAAAATTTGAGAAGGGAAAGAGAATATTTTATGTGAGACAAACTGAAAATATGTGTAGAAATAGTAACTGAGAGAGTTGAAGATGAAATAGTGAATGAACAGTTATATAAACCTGCTAGTATATGTATATATATGCATCTATGAGAGAGAAGACATTATTACATTCAACTCAAATAATGGGAATCTGCAATGTGTATAATGATTATGTTTCCTCTATTTTGTAATATAAATATATTTAAATTTTTCAATAAAAAATGCTTGTAATTGAACATGCTTTACACCTTACCACTTTTTCATACTCATTTCCATTAAATTATAATAATTTGATGCCCTCACATATTGCATTATTTTTTGGATTAAAATGAATGACTAGTGATATTTAAATAGTTGTTGATTGCTACAAGTGATTGGATCATTGTAATTATATATATACATATATATATATATATATTTAAATTTTCTAATAATATGCTTGTCATTGTACATGCTTTACACCTGGTCACTTTTTAAATTACTCATTTCCCATTAAATTACAATTTAAAGTCCTCACATATTATATTATTTTTTGGATTAAAATAAATGGTTCATTCTGGTGTTTAAGTAATTGTTAAAAATTTAAAGTTTTTGGATCATTTGCATTTTTTAAATTTACATTCATTATCTAATTTCATAATACACTATATATCTCTCCTTAAAGTCCTCACGTATTCTATTATTTTTTGAATTAAAATAAACGGTTCATGCTGGTGTTTAAATAATTGTTAAAACTTCAAGTGTTTGAATAATTTAAATTGTGCATTCTTTTAAATTTACATTCATAATCCAATTTCATAATACACTATATATCTCTTCTTAAATTTATAAAATCCAAAACATTAGAAAATTTTGTTTTAACATTTCATTTATTATCACAAATTTCTGTCCCACTTAAGGTCCTCTAAAATATCTATTCATAAATTTTAATACTATTTTACATAGGTTTATTATGGTTCTATTTTTGTGAATTACTTTTATTATGATCAATGGATGCTTGTCTTATAATATATATTTATGTCATATCTTATTAAATTTTACATACTTTTGAATAATTTTAACTACATATATTTAATATTTGATTCCATTTTCTTTCATTTTTAATATTTTATAATTTTTTTCTATTTGATTAATTATTAAGGTATTAAAATACAGCAATTCTTTAATTTTTTTTAAACATTATGATAATTGGATTAAGTAGCATCTATGGTTTAAAAGAAATAATTTATAACATCATAAAATGAAATTCAATATAAAATAATTAATGGTCAAACACTTACATATCATTAGTTTATCATTGATTCAAGTCAAACACTTACATATTATTATATTGTTTACATTAGGTGAAGAAGATCATTGCCAAAAATATGTTATAGTCTTCTAGCATCATTCAAAAAAAAAAAAAAAATGCAGTGCTCTAGAAAGCCCTTACAAAACGTTTATATGACTAAACATTCAACCATAATTGAAAATCATATTAGTGTTTTGGCTTAATTAAAAAATAAAAGTAAATATTCTACGAAAATTTGCCAAAACACTATTTCAGTACTTATCTACTAACATATTGTCTAAATAAAAAAGTCACACTTGTTTCTACATCCTTCACTTTCCTTCTTCCTTGAATTTGAGCACCATAATGTCTTTCCTTGAGCTAGATCCTTCATCAAATGATTTGAACTTTCACCGAACAAACATTTTTTTACACTTTCCATCATTAGAAACTCTCTCATTATAACATCATCCTGATATCTTGATTGGATAATTTATTGGAGAGTTTGGTGGTGCAAAATCAATCTCTTCATTTGCAACATAAATTAAACAATTTTGAAGTTAGCACCTATATCAATCAATCTGCACATTAGTAATCTAAATTAAATATTTATTAATGTATTGTTCTTCTAATAGTTTTGTTTAATACCTGATTTTCAAATGTGTTAACATCATTGTTTCTTTGAAAGTTTACATACCCATCAGTGTCCCTTACCTGTTAGATAAGCACATTGCATATTTTATGTAGCCAATTGTCAACAAAAATAATTTATTTTTAGTACTCTAACATTTATACATGAACTATTTCATTTGTCACCCTCAATAAGTTTGTGAAAATCTGTTTCATAATAAATTCCCATTAACATAGATTTTCTTTCAACTCATTATATTTATTTGAACAAAATAAACTTTATTAATGTTATGGTACCTCATTGTCATTTAAAGGAGCTGCATATTCAGAAATCAATTTTGAGTATGTGGTTAACTTCATTATAGTATACGATCCATTGTTCTGATTCTTGCTCAGTCCTAACTTGTACTTTTAAAAAAAAATCATCCTTCCACATAATTGTACAATTTCTGATGGTGTCACTTCTAACCTTGACTATAATGTCAAATGTAATAGTTTAGGTCTTAAAATTTGTTAAACTTTTTTAAATTATAAAATAGTTACAAATGAATAATCTGACCTTAATCACTTCATCTCTTAATTCATTAGCTTCTTTACCAATAAGAGTTGATGCTTCATTATCCCAAATTATGAATTCAGTCTCACCTGTGTTGTCAACAACTCTAACCAATATTTTATATCTGTTAGTGTTAGTGTCCTAGAGACAATCCATTGTAAAGACATAATGTTAAGACACTATTCAGTGTTGATTTAATATTATTGTTTATTTAACATTAAATGTTTGGCATTACACTTATTAGAATATTATGTTTGATTTTTTGCATTTGTTCTTATCTGTGTTCCCTTGAGTCATTACTGTCGTTGAGTGTGTGAGAGCTCAGATGACCTAAGCATGATTCTCAAATAGCCCCAATCGAGGATCATCAAGAATGGGATATTGATGATGCAATGGAGATTGGTGTGCAATCTGCATCATACTCTTAGAGAGTGTAGTAAGATCTCAAAATACGAGATACTAGGTATTTCATGATGGATGCACAAATACCTTAGAGGGTATTGGTATACCCATCCGAGATGACCGTTTGATGTAGTTCCACTATATGTGTCTACGGGTGTCTCGGTTAGTGGGAGCAATGCGATACTCCTTTGACTTGAGGTCAATACGCACGACATGTGTGGAATGATGAACTTTGACCATGACCGACGCTTGCACCCTTCCATAGATAGATATGACTTGGATTGAGTTCATCATGAAGTGCATGTGCGTGGTAGTTGAGCCAAGAAAATGATTCATTCCTCAAAGTTAATTTAGAGAGAATACTCATCTTCTAATCATAATTGGATCAAAGTCATTGACCAATGCACGTCAACTTGGACTTTGTGGCCATGTGTGATATAAGTGATCCATTAGTGATTAGATATAATATGATTAAGTTATTTGAATAGACACTTCATCATGTTCAAGACTAATCGAGTATTCGTGAATGAAAGGAGGAAATCGTAATATACCATGTTACAGTTACAGGTAGTTGCAAATTTCTCGCAACATACCTCATATATTGAGAATGTCTGATTTATTGTCTATGGTTCAATTAAGACCATTAGTTTGACTAATCGCTCGATATATGAGGGCCTATGGGTCACACAACAAGTAGTCATCTTTTACGGATTATAGTTTGTTGATTAAATATTAAATTGGATTTAATATTTAATTTATGGAGAATTAATTAATAATAGATTAATTTAAAATTAATTATTATTAGTGTTTAATTAAATTGGATTTAATTAAATAGGAATTCCCAATAATAATATATGGAATATTATTATAGGATTTAATACATATAGAATCAAATTGTAGAGATTTGACATATATGGGAATTAAATCCGCAGAGATTTTATATGTGAGAAATAAATCTAAGAGATTTATTTAAATAAAGATTAGGGATTTTATTTCCCAATCAGGTTAGCTTAAGATTCAAGCTGGTTTTTGAAATCAATTTTTTAAGAACCAGGTGGCACGACTTATTAGATAAGAACGCACCCCTCTCCCATTTTTTTTGTTCTCGCCCACTCGGTCCCCTTCGTCCTCACCCAAAATTAGGGTTTTCCCTTATGGGGATTCGCCGCTGCATGTTCATCCATCCCACGGTCGGCAGCGCTAGGCGCTGTGCCTCGCGACGCGTGCGGGAGCCCGGGGCTTAGCCCGCGGTTTTCGCCCTGACACGAATCGTCTTTGAGACACTTCCCCCATTTTCACCTACTTTCACGGCGATGTGCCACCCTCTGTTTGACTTATTTCGCGTCGGTGCGCCACCAATTCATCCCGATTTGAGGTTCCATTGCTTGGGCATTTTCGAGGCTTCACCGGTGTGTTTGTCTCAATGTGCTTCAAGGCGGCGTGCTAACAAAAATGAGACGAACCAGTGGCGGCGCACCGCCGACTCGATCTTTCTCCTGACTCTCAGTCGCTCTAGTTTTGAACCAGTCCGATTAAGGGGCCGCAGCTCCGCGCGCGCCCCTTCCGCTTCGTTCGTCCATGGCGGCAAGTCGCCCGCACGCAAGGCGTGATGGTGGCGACTCCTGCCTGTTCTACCAGGCCGTGCCCGTCGTGTCACTTCGCATGTTTCGTTCCCTTGTTTCTTCGAACTGAATCCGAATTTGATTTTGGTTCTTTGTTCGATTGATTGCAACTGATTGATTTGCTTAATTTGTTGATTGGAACCGTGATGATGGAATGATTAATTTGGAACTTCGGTATTTGGATGTTCAATTTTTTGGATTGGATCTGATTTGGTAAGGGTGATGATGTTGGAGGACTGTTTTGTAAATTCAATTTGAGACAGACCCTCCCGTAAAAATTTTAGAACACCTGAGCCCCCGGGAATAAAATAAATTAAAATTAATTTTGGGAATTTTATTAAGTTTAAATTCTGAAATTAAAATATTGGTTGGACCAAAACGATTAATTGGATTAATTATATTTTAATAATCTTAAAATTGAGTTTTAAAATTGAACTTAAAATTCGTTTTAACAAGATTTATTAAAACCCATTGTTAACTTGTTTACTCGTTTAAATTAGTTAACGTGTGTTGGGAGATGAATTTAATAAAAGATATATGATTTTGATTAAGATCCCAAAACCCCTGAGTATGACATGTTCAGAATGATCTTGATAGTTGAGTCAGGATTCAGTTATAGAGTACTCAGGATGTTATCTGCAAAATGTATAGTCAGCAGATATAGATCAGGATAGGTTCTGAAGACTCTGAAGAACTTAGTATGTTTCTGAAGAAACTGAAGTTTCAAGAAGACAAATGAGAAATCGAGAATCAAGACTCGATTAGAAATCGAGATATCAAGACTCAAAAGATGATATCGAGGAATCAAGACTCAAAGATGAAGATTCAAAGATATCACCAAGATATCTGCGGAAGACTCGGAAGACTCAAGACTCGTAAGACTCAAGAAGCAAGATCAAGATCAAGATCAAGAATATGAAGGCACAAGAATTATCAAGACTCAAAAGAATGTCATGAATGCTCAAGATAAACCGAATGTTCCGAGGCAATCAATATATCTATTCAAGGATGCAATAATCGAGAAGATCGCGATTCCTTAGAAAATAGATATTTGCCAAAACATTCAAATGCGCATAAAAGGAACTAAGTCGAAGTGTTGTTAAGGTTATATCAACTCGTAGTTTGTAAAAAAAGATTGAAGGTGTCTACCTTTAACTAGAGACAAAAGTCAAAAAGAGAAAGACAAAGATCAGACAAAAATCTATTAATCGATAGTGATGTGTCAAAAAAAGATGTCAAGTACAAAAGTTCCAGATCGCAAAAAGTGAAGATCGGCTACATGAAAGGCTATTGCCTAAAACGTGTTAGGAGTTTCAAACCCTAAATATAAAGCCATTCCTCACACACCATAAGAGGAAACTCACACGGTTTATTTCTCCAACGGATAGTTTTCAAAGAGTGACCTTGGTGTATGCCTATAAATACTTGTGACCCTCTGCATTGTAAGGTTACGGAAATTTATAAGCAACTCAAGAAGCTCAAACTTATTATCAAGAAAGTTAAAGCACTCAAAAAACTTAGAATTTCCCAAGTGCTTTTATATTGAAGAGAGCTCACTAAACTAAGCCTAGCTTGATAAGACATATCCGAAAGCTTAGTCGAGATATCCTAACCCTTTGCATTGTACTTCATTGTAAAGGATATCTCATCTTAGTTGAAACCAACCGAGAAACCCCAAACCCTCGAGAAGGTAGTTGGAGTGTGTTTGTTGGTGAGAAGAGTTCAGAAAGAGTTAGTAAACCACGCGGAGTAATCGTAAAACTCTAGAGGAGAAGTTAGTAAGCCACTGAGGTAGTCCAAAGCTTGTTTGTGTTTGAGTAAGTAAACTACGGAGGTAGTCGTAAAGCTCAAGGTCGGGTTGAGTAAGTAAACCACGTGGAGTAGTCGAAAAGCTCAGGGCGAAGTTGAGTAAAGTAAACTACGCGAGGTAAATGAAAAGCTCGAAGGCGATTAGTGAATTTCTCCGAGGATCGAGAGAGTGGACGAGGAGCTTGACTCTCCGAACCACTATAACCGGCTTTGTGTTGTTTATTGCTTTTTTATATCGCTTTTAAACCATTTGCATCACCGAAGTTTGAAAGCATATTTTCACCGACATTTTAGTTGGAATCAATCCTTTGGAAGTTGCATGTAATTGAATCACAGCCAATCACTATTCCATTAAAGGAAGTTTTTCAAAGAAAGCTTTAAAACGAAAGTATAAACTAAAGGGCCAACCATTCCGCACATCCGAGTAGCTAGAATAGATAGTTACCAAACCGAACTTACTCTTCCGAGGGTTTGATGAAGTTAGTTATCCGATCCAAACAACTCGGGATCTCTGAAACTCGAGGACTCGGTTGGGATTATCTCGAGGTATCCGAAAGCATTTCAGATCACTGTCTCAAGAGACTTTGACTTCGAGTGATCTCAGGCTTCTCGGGACCTAATCTTGAGGATTATCGACCACCCAAGACCTCTGTAAGAAAAAAGTTTTAAAAAACATTGAACACGTATTCCCCCATACACGTGTTAGACTCGTTTGCACCGGGACCAACAAGTGGTATCGAGCAAAGGGTTCAACTTGACCACCTGCTTTGTTGACCAAAGTTTTATTTGCTAAAAATACTTGTGGTCTATCTGAACTGATCTTATTTGCTGAATTTTTCAAAAGCTCAAATAAAAATGTCTTCTAAAAAACTTCCCATGTTCTCAGTGGAGAACTATGATCTATGGAGACTGAGAATGCAGGCTCACCTGTATTCCAAACATGAACGAATGTGGAGAGTGGTCTCTGTAGGGCCATTCCAATTTACTGTGGTGAATCCCAGAGGAACAGAAGATGAGATAATTGATCCTAGAGCAAAATTTCCTAAGTCTGATGACCAACTGACTCCTGAGGAGAGAAAGTTAGTCAATCTAGACTACATTGCTAAAGACACACTATACAATACAATTAATGATGGTGTGATGGGAATGATCTCTCACTGTAATACTGCCAAAGAGATTTGAGATACACTAGCTGTAATGTGCCAAGGCACATATCATATAAAAGAAAACAAACTTTCAGTGACAATTGGAAAGTTTGATAGTTTTGAAATGGATGATGGTGAATCAATAGACAAATTGGAAGTCAGATTCACTAGCATCATGAATGATCTAAATGCACTTGGAAAGAAATATCCACAAAGAGAAGTTGCATTGAAAATTCTTAGAGGTCTTTCTAAGAAATGGGATATTCATGCAAAGGGTGATTGAAAACACCAAGAACATTAATTCAATGTCATACCAACAAGTCTTCTCCGAAAGTGAAGGCCTATGAATTTGTAATTGATAAGAAATCCAAAAAGGTCGACAAAGAAAGATGATTCATCATCTAGTAAGAATGTGGCTTTAAAAGCCAAAGATAAAACTCATAAAAAAAACTAGAGAGTCTGAGAACCCCCATGCCAAAAATCAGGATGAGCTTGAGGAAAAGCTAACACTGATGGCAAGGAGGTTTGAAAGACTTAATAGTAGATTTGGAAAATACAAAAGCTATTACAGGAACCACAGGTACCAGAAGAAACCTGAGGACAGATCAACTGAGAAGAAGAAAGACCTGAAAGCTGAGGGATCTTCATCCAAAAGGAAGGACTCCAAGTCCAAAGAAGAAAGTGATCAGGATGATGATACCAACAGATGCTATAATTGCCAAAAGAAAGGTCACTTCCAGTATGATTGTCCAAATTTGAGTGCTAAGGAGAGAAGAGAAAGACAAGCTAAAAGAGACAAGAAGTTCTCTAGCAAAAAGGTCATGGTTGCAGAAGAAGAACACTCTGAGGAGGGATCTAGCTCTTCAGATGAGATATTCTCAGACAGTGAAAGTGATGACATCTGTCTGATGGCCATTGAGGAGGTAAACTCTTCTTTCTCTGTTGTTGCTCCTACACTAGCACAAGAGTTTTCAAGTTCCACTGAAAACAGTCATTTTGACCTGATGGATTCTTTTGAGAATCTGATGAAGGACTATGCTGTTTTACAAGAACTGCTAAATAAAACTCAAGAGCAGAATAAGGAACTGAAAGCTGAAATTCTAAAATGGAAAGACTCTAGCAATACTGAAATCACTTCTCAATTAATGGGAGCTACTGATGAACTGGATGTTCTGAAAGTACAACTATCAGAGAAAGAGAAGTTGATAATGATGACCCCGAAAAGCTAGAGAAATTCAATCAAGAGATTCAACTAATCGGGACTAAGTTCAATGACCTCCGAGAAGCATGAAACTCTACTGAATCTGTGAGGATAGTGTGCGAAGAAGTTAACTCTATTGAATATCGCATCTAAAGTAATAGATGAAATTGAGTTACCAGAGATTTGCCACTATAAAATCTGGATTGGGATACATTCCAGTGGGGGAACCTCACAAGGTCATCCGAATCTTTGCATCAAGTAGCAAGAAGACAATCTTTGTAAAACCAGTGGCACCTACACTTCAAACTGAAGAAATACCCAAGGTTGTAGACAAGGGAAAAGGACCCATGGTCTCAGTAAAACTGAATGATTAGGTAGGAAAGCCCAAACCTCAGGTGAAGGTTAGAAAACCTGAACACTCAGTTGGAAAGTTTCAGGCAAGTACTTCAAAGCCTCAGGCTAAGAATGCAAACCGAAAGGCTCCACATCGAACCATCAGAGGAATCCTCGGATGAGAAACACTTTCCAGAAACATTCTCAATCAAGAGACCAAGTCCTCAAGACAATCGAAAAGACCAGATTTCAAAAGATGCATAACCCGAACCCCACTTGCTTAAGGGTAAAGGTTATTCGAACCCGAGTCAACAAAGATTTAGACCGGCTGCACTGAAGCCAAAGCAAATGAACAGAAGGCCTGAACCAAAGAAAAATTCAAAAGTCCATGTTCATGCTAAAGCTATCACACATACACAGAAAACTGCTAAGGCACCCAAAGTAGTAAATGTGTATGTTGATGTTTATGGAAGACAAATTAGCCACTCTAAAGTGATTAGAGTTGTCAGGCAAATTTGGATTCGAAAAGGTACATCTAACCTTGTAGGACCCTACACAAATTGGGTACCTAAAAATTGATCTGTTTTTCAGGAGGAAAACAAGGGCACTGAACTGATTAAAGATCACATTGCACTGATGAGCAGAGATGAAAAGGCCCCTGATGTATGGTATCTTGACAGTGGATGTTCAAGACATATATGACAGATTCAAGAAGATACTCGATGACTATGTTGAACAAAGAGGCGCATGACAGATCACTTTTGGAGATAACTCAAGGGATGGATCAAGGATATGGAACTTTTAAAATCGACTCAGTTCATATCCATGGTGTTTCATATGTATCTGGATTGAAGCATAATTTGCTTTCAATAAGCCAATTCTGTGATAAGGGTTTTAATGTTGAGTTCTCTAAGAACTTATGTTTTGTGAAAGATGATACAACACAGAAAGTATTACTGATTGGTACAAGAAAAGGGAATGTGTATCTTGCTGATTGGAGTTCAACTCCTAAAGATACATGTTTAGTTGCTAAAAGTTCCACAGATACCAGTTGGTTATGGCATAAAAGAATGAATCACCTAAATTTCAAAACCCTGAACAAGCTTGCAAGATTAGCTCTTGTAAGAGGGTTACCTAATGAAGTGTTCAGTAAGGAACATATTTGTGATGCGTGCCAGAAAGGAAAACAAATAAGAGCATCATTTAAAAGCAAAGTTGATGTTTTCTCTTGAAAGAATACTTGATTCATCGCATATGGATCTTTTGGTCCTATAACACCAGTGAGCACTAATGGCAGGAAATACACATTGGTAGTAGTTGATGACTACTCAAGATATACTTGGGTCATATTCTTACTCAGTAAGAAAGAGACTCGAGATAAAAGTTTGCGAAATTCTTGAAAAGGCTCAAGATTGAGAAAAATCGAGTGTGGTCAAAATCGGATCGACAAAGGAACTGAATTTATAAATCATATCATATATCGATTATTGTGCAACAAATGGAATTTCACATGAAACATCATTTAGAAGGACAATGATATGAAGTCGATATTCCTAAAAGGTTTTGGGTCAAGTCGCCAACACCATGACGCTCTCTCGTAACGGATCTATCTTGACCAAGAGTCAAGGCAAAACACCCTATGAGCTTTGGAATGAAAGGAAGCCTCTTGTTTCTTTTTCTTTTCGTGTGTTTGGTTGCAAGTGTTTCATACACAATAATGGTAAAGATCAGTTGAAAACATTTGATAGTAAAAAGCCGATGACGGAATATTCTTAGGATATTTCAAGTCATAAAAGCTTTCGAGTTTACAACCTGTAGGAATCTTATTGTGGAGGAAACACCTCATGTTGTTTTTGATGAATCTACTTGTGTTCGGAAGAAACAGAACATGATGCAGATGAACCGACTAAGAGGATCACCAGATTAAGCTGAAACGAAAAGATAAATCATCCATTGAACTCCGAAAAGAAAAAGTCACCACATCCTATGATTGGAGTGACTCGGACTCGAGATAAAAAGAAGATCGAGGATGGAACTCGGGATGGTGAGACTCAGAAAACCAACACTCCAAAAGGTGACCAATCGAGCAGACACCGCCGGACTCGGTATGTGATGCAAAGGAAGATGTGGTCACAATCGAGGCAAATTACGAATCTATCAACCAAAGGGGAACAAATGTCTCGACAATGTTTCAATGGAATTTCCACGAGGAAGATGATTCCCTTTCTCCTTTTTCGTTGTTCCTCGAGTTTCTTTCAATTAATCGAACCTATCATTTCAAATGTTGAGGATACTACTTGAAGGGGAACATCAAGAAGGAAATGGTTAGATAATCATCCTACAAGTCGATTGTGGGTGATCTGGCGAAGGTGTTAAAACAAGAAGGTTCCATGGTGAGAGTGCACTATTATTCGCTTCCTATCGGAGAAAGAACCTCATCGAGATTGGTGAAGCTCTACAAGATTCTCATTGGATTCTTTGCTATGCGAGATGATTTGAATCAATTCTCAAGGAATGAAGTATGGGAGCTAGTAGATAGACTGAAAGGCACAATGTCATTGGAACCAAGTGGATTTTTAAGAATAAAAGAGATGAAAACAACAACATTGTAAGAAACAAAGGCAAAGGCTAGTCAGACAAGGTTATTCCCAAGAAGAAGGCTTGGATTATGATGAAACCTTTGCTTTTTGTTGCAAGACTAGAAGCCATCGATTGTTTCTTGCATATCTTTTTGCCCACATGAAGTTCACGATCTATCAAATGGATGTGAAAAGTGCATTTTTCGAGCGGTGTGCTTGAAGAAGAGGTTTATGTGGAACAACCTCCTGGTTTCAAAGCAGAATGACCAAGTTTTAGGCTCTCGAGAAAAAGCTTTGTATGGTCTCAAGCAAGCACCGAGCATGGTATGATACTCTTTTCTCGGTTTCTTCTTGACCATGGTTTTGTCAAAGGATTTGTTGATAGAACTCGTTGAGGATAGAAGATGGGGAAGATATCTCATTGGGTTCGGATATATGTTGATGACATCATTTTTGGATCTCAAACCATCGGTTGTGTGAAAAGTTTTCAACAACGATGAAAAGGCAAGTTTGAGATGTCAATGATGGGAGAGATGAATTTCTTTCTAGGTCTTCAAGTGAAACAATCAAATGAAGGAATCTTCATCAACCGCAAAGTACACCGTAGATCCGATTGCCAAATATGGTGTATGGGATTGCAATGCGATTAGGATTCCTATGAATACTAACTACAAGATGGATCGATTCGAAGGCAAATCGGTGAGTCATACCGATTATAGAGGAATCATTGGATCATTGCTCGTCTCTCACAACAAGTAGGCCGGATATAACATTTCTTTGTTGGGATATGTGCAAGATACCAAGTTAATCCTAAGGCTAGTCACATGGAGGTCGCCAAAAAGATCTTTGAAGTATCTTAAGGGCACGATGAATAGAGGATTATGGTATCCGGTGATGATAACCTTGAATTAACCGGGTTACTAAGATGTTGATTATGGAGGTTGCAGAATTGATGTGTGAAGTCCACTACAGAACTTGTCAATTTCTAGGAAGTAAGTTGATATCTTGGTTTTGAAAAAGCAGGACCTCGAGAGTAACAACAACCACTGAAATTTGAATACATGGGCTGCGAGGAAGTTGTTGTGCTTTCGATTCTTTGGCTCGAGACAACAATTAAGGGATTATAAAGTTGTAGCCAATGAAGTACCAATATTTTGTGACAATAATAGTGCCATTGCTATTTCACAAAATCCCGTATTGCACACACCGGATGCAAGCATGTGGATATCGGACATCACTTCATCGAGAGATCATGTCGAGAAAAAGGACATAAGGATGGAGAAAATTCATACTCATATATAGAGAGCCGATATCTTGACTAAACCTTTGGTCAATCAAGATTTCGTGAACTTTCAGTTGAATTAGGGATGTTAGATCCAGTGTTTAGAGTAAAAATCGAAAAAATGAAGGTTTTCGGATGCATGAAGTTTTTCGTAATTCTACTGAGAAACTCAGGATAAAATGGAAATATCGAATCGAGTCTCGTGAAACTCAGATTTATCAAGGTCAAGATTTCGAGAAGTATCTTGAACCCATTCAAGATTTCAAAGATCATAATCGACATTTTATCAAGGTCAGTACTCAGTAAGACCGATAGAGAGAAATTAGTCTGAAGAAGTAATGACTCATGCAACTCATTTATTGATTAAGTGAAGCTCAGTAATCATTTGCAATAAATACAAAACACCTAAGGAATGTTTTTGGGCGGGATCTTTTGAAATTCCGAAGAAGGTCAACAGTCATTTAATGCTCTGTTACATTAATGACCAATGAGGATATTTTGGCGGCTTACTTTTCGGAGATCGTCTGTTCGTATACCCGATTAATCGGAGATTAATCTCAACCGTTGCTTTTCACCTAACCAACGTGAATTCCCACGATCTCGAAGCTATTTATACCCCAATAAGCCATTCAAGCCAAATTTTATCAAACCCTTCGTTCCCAAAATCCTCTGCAAAATAAATCCCCTTTGCCCAGAAAATTCTAAACCCTAAATCTTCAATCTCTCAAATGGCTCCTACCATTTTCGAAAAATTAGCAGAAACCAACAAACCCTGGTACAAGTTCGTTGTCTCGCTCGATAGCACAACCAATTCCAAACCAGAAGAGGAGGCTCTCCATATGATTCGATTGGCCAAACTCACTCATCTCGTCGCAAGCCGACAGGACCAAGAATACGCGAAAGAGGTAATCGAGTTCATCTGTAATTTGAGGATAGATGAAGAGGATGGTATGCATTCTGCGATTACTGTATCACATTTAGAGCATTCGTCCAAATACATCGATTTTGAAAGGGAATTGTATATTATTCCAAAGAATTTAAATGATGTTTTTGAGCTCTGTGATAAAGGAGAGGGTCCTGCTATGTATATGTTGGGCAGAGAGCAGGAATATTTAGATAGGATTGCTGAGAATCCTGTAAAATTTGAGGTTACACTGCATAAGAGGCATTTGAAGCCACAATATAGAGTTTTGATGGATATTGTGAGCAAAAGCATCATGAGCCTTGCGAGGAGTTTTGAGCAGATCAGTACCCCGAAGCTCCGATTGATGGTGGCGATCGAGGCCTCACCCACCACTGACTTCAACTGGCTCAAATTTTTGATTCAGATGGTGAGTGAGCAAGCCAAAGTCTTCAAGAAGGTTGATGGGGGCTATCACGATTAAAGGCAAGATCCACCATGCCACCAAAATAACATTTATTTTGGAGATGTGCAGAGAGGAGGAGGACATCTTCGTCAATTCGACCCCATTCCCCAAGACCAAGGTGCTCTTCAAGCCCATTGCTGTGAAGAAAAGCGAGTGCCATCGGGGGAAGAAAAAAAAGCGAGAATCACTTAGAGTCTGCTGCCTTCAAGAGACCCAACAAACCAAGGGGAAGGTTCTGTTGGAGGCCAAGATGGAGCAGGATGAAAAGTTGAAGAAGCAGAAAACCCTCGCCCCCAAGCGCAGAAGATTGGTGGTTCTCACCGATGAAGATGACAGTGATTCTGAAGAGATTCAACCTGAGGGCCAAACCGCTCAGAATTCGCCATTGCAAGTTTTTGGCTCAGTTATCTCTAAGGCACGAGAACGATCGAGGAGCAAGTCTTCTCTCGAGGTGCTTGAGACTTATTTCGGCTTCGCATAAAATTTCTCAGGAAATTTTTAAAGGAACTCAGACCTCAGATATTCCTACCAAAGATGTGCCGGCTCAGACAGAAGGGCCAACTCAGAGTCAATCTGAGGATATGCCACCAGGACCGGAACCCACTCGGATGCAAACCGAGGACTGATCAAGACAACCTTCAGATGTCTTCTTTGAGACTCGGGAGAAAACTTATTCTTGATGAGCTCTGAGTGATGATCTTCTTGATCCTTGGTGATGCTTCGATGAACCGTAAAGCCCGAGATGGAAGAAGGGCGGGCCGAGGAAACCGAAAGTGGAGGAGCAAGGGGAACGGTTCATCCTTGACGCTTCACCGAAGCTCACTCATTCCCCGATCCGCAAGATATCTTCTTGATTAAGGTCGGCGGAGTTTTCATCCTCAATCGACTCTTTCGGAGATGCTTGATATTCTTTGCATTCGGAGGGAAGACTGGTGGAATGAGGAGACAACATTCCTGACTGACTTCTCAGGATTCAGGAGGACAAAGCTCAGGATGAAAAAATCCGATTTTGATGAGCTGGTTCAGAAGAAGATAGCTGAGAGGAAAGCTACTGAAGTTGGTGCCCCTAGCAGTAGAGACAAATTTCAAGATGAGGACCAACAGGGAGATGCTGAGGATCAGTCTCAGATGGAGAAGGAAACTTCTGTGCTGATCAACCTAAAATCGGTCAACCTCAGACTGAAGCTAGCACTCTTCAGGTACCTTTTGGCACTATTAACAATTATGCCAAAGTTACTGAAAGTTCTATCTTTAATTCTGAATTGTCTGATGTACAGACTGAGGCTCAGTTGGAGACTGGAGCTCAGGATGAAGTCAAGCTTCAGTGTGGAACCGACCCTCAGGTTGTGTCTGAACCTCAGGATGATCAATCTGCACAGAAGGTGCAGAAGGTTCCTGAGATCGACCTCACTCCCTTGATGGAAAAGCTTGAGAAGGTTGAGCCAATGATGAACAAGATTGCTCAGATGGAAGAAACATTGGCCAGCCAAGCTCAGAAGATGGAGAATCTTAGTCACTCTTCAGAACTGGTGCAAATCCAAAACACTCTGACCTCACAGATGACCTCCATGGAAGATAAGCTGAATGAAAAGCTGGAGGGAGTCAATACGAAGCCGAGTCTGCCGAATCAAACAGAAGCACCAGGAGAGAACTGCATTTCTAGAGGTGAAATTGGCAGAGAGGAATGAAGTGATGATCAAATCTGCTGTTGAGGAAATGAGCTCAATGCTCATGACCAAGATGACAGAGATGTTCAAAGATGCTCTCTCCGCCGGCTTTGCCCATCTCTCTCGAAGAATTTTTACGTGGCTAAGAACCACATCGGGAGGGTGGAAGATTTAACAAGATCGGATAGCAAGAGAGGTCTTTTTGTGTGAGCAAAGAGCAATATCACATGGACACAAAGACTCTCCGGACTTCTTCCAAATTACGGGCAAGAAGGGGAAAAGGAAGGTGAAGACTTCAGGAAGTTATTGGCACGACTTTGGAAAAAAAAAGGCAGCAAAAGATCTTTGAAATGTATAGCCTATCCAAAGCCTTGAAGGAAGTCGAAGCTACTGACAAGATGAAGTTCGTTCAGGTGGAGAAGCCTATCTACACTCGAGTTTCTGAGGAAACCATGCTTGATGTTGCAAGAGAGAAACTGAGTGCTAGAACTAAGGTTGGAACAAGCCAGGCTGCTGCTGAATTGCCTATGAAGAGGAAAGCTTTGGGCATTGTTCAACCTGAAAGAAAGCGTGCTAAGGCTTCTAAGCTAGTGCAGAGAAAGCTGATGGAGGAATTGGAAGAGTCTGCAGGTCAGCAGAAGAAGAAAGTCTTCAATACGAAGAATGCTCTGGAGACACTCCAGATAGAACAGTTAAGAAAGCATTTGCTTCGATCTCAGCGTGCTCGTGATCGTGAAGAAGATCAAGAAGAGTCAAGCGAAGGAGTGGATTCAAAAAGTTTGCGAGCAAAAGGAGAGAGACATCAAAAGCACTGAAGTGGCCCTACGTTGACAAATGGATGCCTATCAAATTCAACGATGTGTGGGAAGAGGTCAAGAGAACCTTCTGGTTCTATTATGATGTGCTCAGGGAGTGGAGAGGGGAAAGCTCAGATCAGAATGAAGCGTTCATTTAATATCTCCTAACCTTCTATCCAAAATATCTCCAAAGTCGGATGAACCTTGCGGATGAAGGAGAGGTGCAGATAGTAGCCCCCGGTCCATATTCCTACCCTCCTCCAAGACTTGGTAATGGCTTGGTGAATGAGAAGGCCATTACTCAAGAAATTGCTCAGTATGCTGGTCAGTTGGGTTTGACAGGAAACAGTCCGGATATCATTAAGGAAAGAAATGAACTGAAGAAGAGGTATTTCGGAATGTTCGAACTGGAGGTGCCCGCTGATGAAGTTGAAGAAGAAGCAAACTGAAGAGCAGAAGACTAAAGAGCCAAATCTGAAGACTGAAGACTGAAGACTCTGAAGATTCTTGTAATCTTTAAATTTTTGTCGTTTTGATTTTGTTGATAAGACTCATTGTAATCTGTAACGGTATACCAATCATCAATGAAAACTTATCATTTATGCACAAAAGATAATATCTCATTATCTTATTTACATGTCTTTTATATTTGATATGCTGAATGAATGTCTCTGAATTAATTGTTTAAGTATTTGATGATGAACTATTTAAGAAGATTCATTACTGAAGAAATTGTTAATTGTTGGGAGACTCTCTGAATTTGTTGGGAGATTCTCTGATTCAGGAAATTGTTGGGAGACATAACCAATCTTGTAATAGGATAAACTGAAACCTGAGTATAGGTTATATGTTTGTAACAAGATAGGTTTTAGCATCATCAAAAAGGGGAAAATTGTTGGGAGATGAATTTAATAAAAGATATATGATTTTGATTAAGATCCCAAAACCCCTGAGTATGACATGTTCAGAATGATCTTGATAGTTGAGTCAGGATTCAGTTCTAGAGTATTCAGGATGTTATCTGCAAAATGTATAGTCAGCAGATATAGATCAGGATAGGTTCTGAAGACTCTGAAGAACTCAGTATGTTTCTGAAGAAACTGAAGTTTCAGTATGAAACTGAAGTTTCTGAAGACTCAGTGAGAAACTGAGAATCTGAAGACTCAGTGTGAAACTGAGATACTGAAGACTCAGTATGATACTGAGGAACTGAAGACTCAGCATGAAGATTCAGTATATCAGTCAGTATATCTGTGAAGACTCAGAAGACTCTGAAGACGCAAGACTGAAGACTGGAGACTGAAGATCAAGAATACTGAAGACACAGTAATTACTGAAGACTCAGTAATGTACTGAATGCTCAGTATAAACCTGAATGTTCCGAGGCACTGAATATATCTCTCTGAAGGATGCAATACTGAGAAGATCGCGATTCCTTAGAAAATAGATATTTGCCAAAACATTCAAATGCAAACAAAAGGAACTAAGTCAGAGTGTTGTTAAGGTTATATCAACTCAGAGTTTGTAACCAAAAGAGTCGTTGAAGGTGTCTACCTTTAACTAGAGACAAAAGTCAAAAAGAGAAAGACAACACTGTACAAAACTGACACTGACAGTGACAGGTCGCTGAAAAAGATGTCAGAAGTACAAAAGTTCCAGACTGCAAAAAGTGAAGATCGGCTACATGAAAGGCTATTGCCTAAAACGTGTTAGGGAGTTTCAAACCCTAAATATAGCTGTTCCTCACACACCATAAGAGGAAACTCACGAAGCTATTTCTCCAACGGATAGTTTTCAAAGAGTGACCTTGGTGTATGCCTATAAATACTTGTGACCCTCTGCATTGTAAGGTTACGGGAAATTTATAAGCAACTCAAGAAGCTCAAACTTATTATCGCAAAGTTAAAGCACTCGAAAAACTTAGAATTTCCCAAGTGCTTTTATATTGAAGAGAGCTCACTAAACTAAGCCTAGCTTGATAAGACATATCCGAAGCTTAGTCGAGATATCCTAACCCTTTGCATTGTACTTCATTGTAAAGGATATCTCATCTTAGTTGGAAACCAACCGAGAAACCCCAAACCCTTGAGAAGGTAGTTGGAGTGTGTTTGTTGGTGAGAAGAGTTGTAAAGAGTTAGTAAACTACGCGGAGTAGTCAGAAAACTCTAGAGGAGAAGTTGGTAAGCTACAGAGGTAGTCTGAAAGCTTGTTTGTGTTTGAGTAAGTAAACTACGGAGGTAGTCAGAAAGCTCAAGGTCGGGTTGAGTAAGTAAACTACGTGGAGTAGTCGTAAAGCTTCGTACGAGTTGAGTAAGTAAACTTCGTGAGGTAGTCGTAAAGCTCGAAGTGATTAGTGAATTTCTCGAGGATCGAGAGAGAGGGACGTAGGAGCTTGAGTCTCGAACCACTATAATCTTCTTTGTGTTGTTTATTGCTTTCTTTATCTGTTCTTAACTGTTGCATCACTGGGTTTGAAAGCATATTTTCACTGACATTTCAGTTGGAATCAATCCACTGGAAGTTGCATGTAATTGAATCACAACCTAATCACTATTCCATTAAAGGAAGTTTTTCAGCAAAGCTTTAAAACGAGTATAAACTAAAGGGCCAACCATTCCGCACATCTGAGTAGCTAGAACAGATAGTTACCAAACTGAATTTACTCTTCTGAGGGTTCAGTAAGTTAGTTATCTGATCCAAGCAACTCAGGATCTCTGAAACTCATGACTCAGTTGAGTTATCTGAGGTATCTGAAAGCAGCTCAGGATCACTGTCTCAGTATACTTTGACTCAGAGTGATCTGTGCTTCTCAGGACCTAATCTTCAGGATTATCTGACCCAAGCTGACCTCAGTAAAAAAAAGTTTTAAAAATAATGAACACGTGTATTCCCCCCCCCATACACGTGTAAGACTCGTTTGCACCGGGACCAACAACGTGTTTTATAGTCCGCTTTATAACTGTTTGGGTAGACGGTGCCCAAATATTTGTTAGTCCGTATATGTCATGTTTGGATAGGCGGCGCCCAGTAATTGCTCAAATGTGACTTAGATATCATCATAGATCTCGATTAAGCAATAAATACCCCGCCTTTAAAATGTTCCTCACTAAAATATGGTTTTCTCATTAATTTGATAAGATGTCTTCCATCAAAATTAAAAGTAAACCGGAGATTTCGTTCCAATGAGTACTTAAAGACCCTCGTCTTTTGCTCGGATCTACATCTAACGGGAATTTTATAAAGACATGTAATGTCGCCGTTTGATGGTTGTAAAACAACTTAATTTTATTTCGCTGGCCCTCGTGGGGAACAAAAGTTAAGGAACACCAGTCGAACTAGGTTCGACAAACTAGGAATTGTAATTTTGCAATTGGTTTGGAGACCTACCAGTTATGCTATTATAATGATCAGCCATCAATGAGATTATGGTAGTAGTAATGTGGATCCTAGTCCATTATAATTTACATTTGATATAAATTCGTACTTTTTCGATGAGGTCGTTAAGTATGTGAAAATAATGGAGACAAAATAAACACAAAAGAAAGGCCATATTTATTTTGATTGTTGAATATTGATCATAGGAATTATGTATTTTAATTCCCGTTTTATTTTATTTCTCTAGGATTGTTGAAATGAATAACTTGTCATTAAGAAGCGTTTTGGAAACAAACAAATTGGCTGGGCCAAATTTTCTCGACTGGCACCGAAACGCTTGTTTGGTACTCAGGCAAGAAAATATTGAGTACGTGTTGGACACGCCAATCCCTGCTACCCCGGAGACTGGTACTGAAGAGGTTGAAACGTTTGACGCCGCAGCTCAGAAGAAGCATCAAGAGGATGCTTCCCAGGCTCAGTGTGTTATGCTACTCGAGATGACTCCCGAATTGCAAAGGCAGCATGAGAAGATGCTTCCCTTGAGATGATCAAACATTTGAAGGATCTCTTTGATTCTGAATCTCGCTCCGAGATTTATGAAGTGATGAGAGATCTGTTTAGATTCCAATTGTCTGACGGGGGGAAGGTTTCTCCTCATGTGTCGAAGATGATTGGGCTAATCGAGAAACTTGATCGTTTGGGCATTGAGCTCAAGACCAATGTTGCTGTTTATGCCATCCTTCAGTCACTTCCCGATTCATATTCGAGTTTCGTGGTAAGATTTAATATGAATAAGATGGAATCGACTATGCCCGAGCTGCATAACATGCTCAAGACCTTTGAGTCTTCCACTACTAAGGAAAAACCCGTGCTCATGGTGAGTGCCTCTACTTCTTCTACTCCGAAAGGAAATAAAAAGCGAAGGGGCAAGACAAAGAAAGTGTAATACCTGCACTTTTAGTACTATTATTTGGTCAATATATTTCAGGCATTTCGTGCATGTTATATTATTTACGTGTTAATATTTTATGTTTTATTGGGGATTTTTGAATTATTTATCTTGCATGTAATTGTTTTAAAAGTTGAATTATTGGTTATACTCATATGTGATTAATGGTGAGAAAACTCTAAAAAAAATTATAGGAGTTTACCTATATTTGAATGCACACTGCAAATTATTTTCTTTCTTGAGATATAGATTAAATGTGAATAATTTTAATAATTAATAATACTAGTTAAGCAATGAACAAAATGTAGCAGTGTACATTATATATATGTGTTCACGTAAACTTGGTAATAGAGTTTAAGGTTAAATATAGTTGGTAATTAGTTAACAAGTTAATAGAGGTAATAATATAATAATACAGTAATAATAATAATATTATAAAGGGGTGGCAATTTAATATCCTAAAACCTCTACATATATGTGTTAGGGTGCGTAGCACCAAATTAGATAATATAATAATATTATTTAATAAAATAAATAAAAAAAAAAAAAAGAGAAGAAACTTACCTCGGAAGGAAAAGAGAGGCGGTGTCTTGGATACACTTCCACACATCCCAAGTTTTTAATAGGCTAGGAACAAATACACACACACAGAAGATTAGCGAAGTGCATTCGAGAAAGGAAGAAGAAAAAAATGAGAAAAGAAAAGAAAGAAGAAAGAAGGAGAGATCGAGGTGGTAGATGCCAAAATTGTGCAATCAATATAGTTGGGCTCGATAAGACGATTTAGGAGTTTGAGGTAGCAATATTTTGCGGATTCGAGGTAAATAGAAATTCATTTGCAACAACAATGCATACATAATATTATGTGATTTATTTGTGATTAACGTAGATAATATATGAATTGTGAGATTTGATTGACATTCGGTGATCACTGTGGAAAGAGCTAGTGAGCTTAATATTTGATGTAAATTAGGTATGTAATATGTGAAACTTGTGAGTTAATATGTGTTGCATTGCATCACACATATCATGCATTATCATGAAATGAGATTTGATCAAATAATGTGGTTTGGCCACTATTTATACACCGAGGGCGGAAGGGACGACCTGGGGGTAATACGACCAGGGAGACCCTGGCGTAGACCACTCAGCGTGGGCCAACGTCTTATTATTACACGGGAGGGGCTACCAGGGAGACCCTGGCGCCGTTTCTTGAGGTGACTTTACGGAAGGGGAGACCTGGGAGCGACGGTAACCAGGAAAAGCCTGGCGGCTGCCCAGAGTAGGCCACCGTTTTATATATATGGAGCTTAGTTCGGTGTATAACGGCCCTGCGAGCGTTTCATAAATAAATTGGTGATCTCAAAATAGAGTGCATGGGGAGGATTTTCAAAGATTCACACCATCATGCATAATTTATGCTTACTGGGGTTTATATATCTCACCTAGTTTATGCATTGTAGCTAATCTTGTCAATTTACATTGGTGGTGATTGAAGTACCTGCAAATTCTGAGAGTTGTATACATGGATGACGACCTGTGGGGCTTGTGTTCGAGTTGCATTATATATACTATTGTATATTTAATTACGAGTCATTCTTGTAAAGTTCTGACGCGTTTAACCAATTTATCTTTCATAAAGCGTTTGAGGGAAAAAAAGTCACAAGTCAATTATCGTAAATTTATTTCAAACATATTATTTATTATGTTATCTTAGAGTGGTCGTGACAGAAAGACTCCAAGCCTAGCTTCCTTAAGCCCAAAAGTGGAATTCAAAAGAAGGAGAGGGTGGACAATGACGTATGCCTCCACTGCAAGTAGAAGGGGCATTGGAAGAAGGACTGTAAGGTTTTAGCAGCTGAAAAGAAGACACAAGGTGTCTCAGCCACTGGAACAAGTATGTTTGTTATTGGGATAAACATGTCCACAAATCATACTAACTGCTGGGTATTAGATACCGGTTGTGGCTCACATATTTGTACAAATGTGCAGGGTCTCAAGGATAGTATGGCAGTTAGGCCTGGTGAAGTCGCTTTACACGTTGGGAATGGAGCAGGAGTTGTTGTTGAACATGTTGGCGTTTACGTTTTAGATTTACCCTCTGGTTTTAGACTTGAATTAAATAATTGTTATTTTGTTCATTCTATTACCCGCAACATTATTTCAATTATGATGTTGGATATTGAAGATTTTTTCTTCCATTTTGCAAACAATAATTGTTATTTTTCGCTCAATGGTGATGTGTATGGAAATGCTCCTTTATCTAATGGTTTGTATTTGTTGCATTGTGGATATAACATTCTCAATATACAAAATAAAAGATTCAAATTTAGTAATCATGAAAACCCGACTTACTTGTGGCATTGTAGACTTGGTCATGCAAATGAGAAAAGAATTGCAAGGTTAAGAAAGTTAGACTACTTAATCCCATTCGACTTTGAGTCTTATGGAAATTGTGAATCTTGTGTTAAGGGCAAAATGATCAACAAACCCTTTTCTGGGATTGGGGTTCGTGCCAAAAAGTTCTAGTGTTGATCCACAGTGACGTTTGTGGACCATTTCCCACTCTAGCTAGGGGTCACTTAGGCTACTTCATAACTTTTACTGATGATTTCTCTAGGTTCGGGTATGTGTATCTGATGAAACAAAAATCCAAATCTTTTGAGAAGTTCAAAGAGTATAAAGCTGAAGTAGAGAAGCATCTTGGTAAGAGTATTAAGACTCTTCGATCAGATCAAGGAGGAGAATATCTTAGCCATGAATTCACTGATTATCTGAAGTTGCATGGAATCCAATCAAAATGGACTCCTCCCGGTACACCCCAAATGAATGGAGTGTCCGAGAGGAGAAACTGAACCCTGTTGGACATGGTAAGGTCCAGGATGAGCTTTTCCTCTCTTTCGACATTCTTATGGGATACGCTCTCCAAACCTCAATCTACATTCTGAATATGATTCCATCAAAATCAATTGAGCATACGCCATACGAGCTATGGCATGACAATAAGCTAAATTTCTCTCACATAAGGACGTGGGGTTACCCCGCGTTTGTGAAGAAAATGCTCACTGATAAGTTGGAATCAAAAGGTGAAAATGTTTACTTTGTGGGATATCCTAAAGAAACTAGAGGGTATTATTTCTATCTCCCTGAGAAACAAACAACTATTGTTTCTAGGCAGACCAAATTCCTTGAAGAAGACTACGTCTTCAAGGAACAAGGCCGTAAGACAATAGAAGTTGAAGAAATTCAAGTACCACAAATTAACAAGGAGACTGATATCTTGTCAAGGCAACATGACAAAGAATATGTGGGAGCATTCAACAGCTCACATGGTGGAAGTTTATCACTAAGTGATCCTCTTTCAGCCAGTGGGAGCGTAATTGGAGTTGTGTTGCCCGAGCAACGAACTCCAAGTAGGCTGAATGAGAACAACATAGTTCAAACACCCGCTCAAGAGACATCAGGAAGTGTCGCTCTTGAGGCCTCCCCGGTCGACGATGAAATCACTATACCACAAAATTTTCACGATCAAAATGTGCAGCCTGAACAACCACAACTTCGTAAGTCCACTAGAGTTCGTAATCCACCCACTAGATATTATGGGTTCCTTATAGAGGAACATGATGACGTGGAGATCTCGGATAAAGACGATCCTAAAACTTACATTGAGGAAACATTAGATGTTGACTAAAAAAAGTGGCATGAAGCCATGAAATCCGAGATGGACTCGATGTACACCAATCAAGTCTGGGACTTAGTTGAGTTTCCGAAAGGGTCTAGACCCATAGGTTGCAAATGGGTCTTCAAGCGTAAGACTGATGCAAATAGCAAAGTACAAACCTACAAGGCTACGTTGGTGGCGAAAGGATATAGTCAACGCGAAGGCATTGACTATGACGAGACCTTCTCATCAGTTGCTAAGATCAAATCCATTCGAATTTTACTTGCGGTAGCAGCACATTTAGATTATGAGATTTAGCAGATGGACGTCAAAACAACTTTCCTCAATGGAAACATTGATAAGGAAGTGTTTATGACTCAACCAGAAGGGTTCATATCAAAGCCAAAATCTAATCTCGTGTGAAAGTTTAAACGATCCATTTATGGATTGAAGCAAACTTAATCATTTGACTTCATCAGAAATTCGAAGATCCGTGCGTCTATCGGAAATGCAATGGGAAGAATGTTGTCTTCATAGTTGTGTATGTCGACGACATACTGATTATGGAAAACAACACCCCACTCATGCAGTCCGTGAAAGAATGATTGTCAAAAACCTTCATGGTGAAGGATCTTGGTGAAGCCTGCTACATCTTAGGGATCAAGATCCATAATAATAGATCCAAGAAGATGTTAGGGCTGTCACAGTCCACCTATGTAGACAAGGTGTTGAAGCGATTTGCGATGGAGAACTCTAAGAGAGGTTCTCTGCCAGCATGTCATGGGATAAAGCTGTCTAAGAAGGATTGTCCTTCAACAGACGCTGATATCCGACGCATGAAGGATATACCATATGCATCTGCAATTGGATCAATCATGTATGCCATGACTTGCACTAGGCCAGATGTGGCCTTCGCTGTCAGCACCACTGATAGATACCAACAGAATCCGGGTGAACAAAACTGGATTGTTGTCAAGAAAATCCTTAAGTACCTTGGACGTACTGAAGATTTCTTTCTGGTCTACGGAGGACAGTCAGAGCTAGTTGCCACTGGCTATGTTGACGCAAGTTTTCAATCTGACTGTGATGATTACAAATCTCAGTCAGGCTATGTGTTCACTCTCAATGGTGGAGCGGTTAGTAGGAATAGTTCCAAACAAGAAACTACCGCGGATTCAACAACCGAAGCTGAGTACATTGCTGCGGCGGAAGCTGCCAAAGAAGTTGTCTGGATAAAACAGTTCTTAAGTGAACTAGGGGTTTTTCCGAGTGCGAGCAGCCCAATAAAGTTATATTGTGACAACACTGGTGCGGTTGCACAAGCTAAGGAACCGAGATCCAATAACAGAAACAAGCATGTACCGAGGCGTTATCACTTGATAAGAGAGATAATCGCTAGAGGAGAGATAGAGTTAGAACGTGTCCCCACGGAAGATAATCTGGCTGATTCTTTCACAAAGGCTTTGAGTGTTCATGTACACACTAGACATTTCAATGGTCTAGGGGTTAGACGTGTAGAAGTGGGAGATTGTTAGTGTTAGTGTCCTAAAGACAATCCATTGTAAGGACATAAGGCTAAGATAATATTCAGTGTTGGTTTAATATTATTATTTATTTAATATTAATTGTTTGGCATTACACTTATTAGAATATTATGTTTGATTGTTTGCATTTGTTCTTATCTGTGTTCCCTTGAGTCATTGTTGTCGTTGAGTGTGTGAGAGCTCAGATGACCTAAGCATGATTCTCAAATAGGCCCAACCGAGGATCATCAAGAATGGGATATTGATGATGCAATGGAGATTAGTGTGCGATCTGCATCATACTCTTAGAGAGTGTAGTAAGATCTCACTTACTACGAGATACTAGGTATCTCATGATGAATGCACAAATACCTTAGAGGGTATTGGTATACCCATCCGAGATGATTGTTTGATCTAGTTCCATTAAATGTGTCTATGGGTATCTCAGTTAGTGGGAGCGATGCGATACTCCTTTGACTTGAGGTCAATACGCACGACATGTGTGGAGTGATGAACTTTGACCATGACCGACGCTTGCACCCTTCCATGGGTAGATATGGCTTGGATTGGGTTCATCACGAAGTGCATGTGTGTGGTAGTTGAGCCAAGAAAAGGATTCATTCCTCAAAGTGGATTTAGAGAGAATACTCATCTTCTCATCATAATTGGATCAAAGTCATTGGTCAATGCACATCAACTTGGACTTTGTGGCCAAGTGTGACATAAGTGATCAATTAGTGATTAGAGATAATATGATTAAATTATTTGAATAGACACTTCATCATGTTCAAGAGTAATCGAGTATTCATGAATGAAAGGAGAAAATCGTAATAGCCCATGTTATAGTTACAGGTAGTTGCACGTTTCTCGCAACGTACCTCATATATTGAGAATGTCTGATTTATTGTCTAGAGTTCAATTAAGATAATTAATTTGACTAATCGCTCGATATATGAGGGCTTATGGGTCACACAACAAGTAGTCCCCTTTTACGGATTATAGTTGGTTGATTAAATGTTAAATTGGATTTAATATTTAATTTATGGAGAATTAATTAATAATAGATTAATTTGGAATTAATTATTATTATTGTTTAATTAAATTAGATTTAATTAAATAGGAATTCCCAATAATAATATATGAAATATTATTATAGGATTTAATATATATGGAATCAAATCGTAGAGATTTGACATATATGAAAATTAAATTTGTAGAGATTTTATATGTGGGAAATAAATCTAAGAGATTTATTTAAATAAAGATTAGGGATTTTATTTCCCAACCAGGTTAGCTTAAGATTCAAGTTGGGCCTTCCCTATATATATGAGCTCTTGGGAATTCACAAACAACGTTAATTCATATTTTCTCCATAAGATCTAGAGTTAGAATTTTCCTAGCCAATTCATCTCGGGATTCAACGCTGACAAGTTCGTGCAAGTCCGTGATTAGGGATTACTTGGATACTGTAGTTGAGAAATCTACTTTCGAGTTACTATATGATTTCTTGTTATAATTATTGTAATCTTTTATGCAATTATATGTTCGTTGTTGGTGAACTGTTTAATTCCACTGCATGTATTGCGTGCCTCTATATTCCAACAATACTTGCATTATACATAAAATTTCATATGCTATAAGTATAGAATTGTATATATGTATGTAAATTGTTTTGCGAATAGAGATTGTACCTGATTTTTCCGTTTTGCTCAAAGATATCGCATCGTTCACACATCCCTGCACATGGTTCCAACTTTTTCTTGCATTTAGAACATGCTAGGTAACACAATTCCTTTTTACTCATGATTTCAACCATGTCAACATGTAGCTTCCTAACTTTACTTTTATCCATTTTTAAAATATCAACAAATATCGATTATTATTGTATTTTTGTCATTTTAAATTATGATAGATTCTAACCTCTCGGTTGTACTTCAGCTGATCTATGGATCAAATATTTGCTCATCGTTCTATGTACTCCCTCTCAATCAGAATTGCATCCGGATGAGGTAAAACACATAATATTTATCCTTATTTCCTCTCGTCACCCATCTTACATAAGTTGTTAAATTGTAAAATTACTTGCCAAATAAATATTTTCTCCTTCAAATTGTAAACTGAAATCGTAATATTGTTAACCTGGATTTGAACTCAATTACTTCTTCAGCATTGTTATTGCATATGAGCCTAGAGACGTAGTATGTAAACGTGATAGATTGACTTGGTCTGATTTAAAACACAATTCAGATAATAAAAGTCAAAGAAAACATGTATTTAATTATAAAGTAAACTCTTTTACCTCTAAAAACTTTCTGTATGAACATTTGGAGTATAATAACCACAAGTTCTGAGCCACATGCTTCCATAAAGTTGTTTAGTAGGTCTGGAAAGTTGCCCCATAGTTGCATCCTACTTGAAAAAAAAATTATATTTGTTTACATATACTTTCAGAGTAAATGATATAACAATTATATAATATTTTAGAAGAACATACTCTGTGTCTTCGTGTACAATGTCCATGTGCTTGTTTGGTCCATCTTTGAGGTCCTTCGTTTTTACAGGACCTGCTGTGACAACCTTTCCAATTATATTTGTACATTAATAAATCAAGTAAATAAGGATTCTTGAAAAAACATGCTGAAAATTTTGAAAATAAATATATAATTTGTTTACCTATGAGCCTTGACTCATCCATGTTCTCTCGATTATTAACATTAGAGAATTGTTGAAACTCATACGTGTAGATTGGTAATCCACTTTCAGTTATTGCAACTATTTTTGTCCGAGCTTGAAACACAATTTTATATTGATTGCAAGTTGTTTTGTAGCGTATAATATTATTCGTCCCTACAAAGTACTTAATTGCATATAGTCCACCCTCTTGTAGCAACGGGCGAAATGTAAAAGCTAAGTTCCTCTTATCCGTGAATACGATTTCCCTGCATGTTAATTACATATATGGTCAGTATGCATATAATATCTATAAAACAGATTTGTGAGTTGATTAGTAACATATCAAATTAAAATAATCATGTTATGTTTGCATGTAATACATTTGAAGAATTATATGACATTTTATTAGAAGAATTTATGTTAGCAATGACCATAATATATAATAAATTGAAATAACTATTTTTCAAGTGTTTAAAGATTCATATTTTATTTGCATTGACTACATTAACACAATGATAAAAAATTTATATGCTTCTATTTGATACCAAATCATGTAGAACACATTAAATGCTCACTGTTTTTTTACTCTGTTTACCTCCTTATAATGCAATATACATTCAATGTTGAATGACTTGTCACCACCTGCATATCCAGGAACTTCATACACCTTAATGCATCTAACTTTATTTGCCCATATTGTTTTAGAAGGATTTATGTTTTAAATACTTGTAAACAAAAAGGACATTTTTTTATTGTAATGCTAAGCACCTTGGAGTATTCTAAATATTCAACAGGTTTTGTGGAGTAAGAGTTTCAGCTGTGTCATCTATTTATAGGAGACTCAAGTCTCTGCTGTAATTTTTTTGCAGACGGCTGTAATTTTAGTCAAATGCATGTAAATCCAGGTGTCTCTTGTTTAAGCTATGTGTAATATAATTTATATATGTGAATTTTTTTTTGTGACAAATAATTTTTGTTATACAAATTGTCTTTTCGATCAAATGTTGCATGTAAATACAAGTGTCTCTTGCTGAGGCTATGTGTAATATAATTTATATGTGTGAATATTTTTTCAGTGACAATGGTAGTATTTGTTAAAAAAATTATATTTTCAATCAAGTGCATGTAAATCCAGGTGTCTCTTTCTGAGGATATATTAGTGATAATTTTTTACCTTTAAATGTGTTTAATTTTATTAATAAAATCTAATATTCACTACCAGCTACTATCCCCATGTACTTATCTATCTTAGTCTTGTACACCAAGGTACTACACATAGTTCACCTATATGTTGAAATTGCACTTGTCTGCTCACTCTTCACGCGCCTTATTTCATGGGTGGGAAAACTGTGCCACACTCACCTAATTGTTATTAATATAGTATAGATGAAAATTACTATTGTGAAGATACAAAGGTGAAGATTGTGAAGGTCCTCTTCATTATATCCATTGATTTTTCTCTTTATCCGATCCACTTTAAGTGAGCGAACAAATAAAACAAACACGAAAATTAATAAATATTAAATTAAGCTAAAAATTTATGATAAAAAAATACAAAAATAAATTTCCTGAAAAATCAAAACCTTTGCAAACATATACGCTCTAACATCATTCGAAAAATCCTTAAATCATATATTTATTTTATTAAATTCATTTATTTTATTATTCTTATTAAAATTGTTCTCTTTATTTCTTGGTCATAGTATCTTGGATCATCCTTCCCTGTCGAATTTCTGCACTTAAATTATTTAAAACTGGGGGAGTGTGTGAGACACTCAATGGGGGTAACCTCATAATTGTGCAAACTAATTTTACCAGTGTAGATAATATGAAATTTGTAGAACGTGTAGTAGTACTAACAGTGTACCAGACTTAACGTGAATTTTCTGGCTAGGTCAGACTTAACTGATACTTGTTGGCTGCAGGCTTAACTTGAATCTACTGAATGGGTTAGGCTTAACATGAAATTTGTAAGCAATGACGGAGTCAGGATTAAATTTTAGGGCGGGCTAGAACTCTACCATAAAATAGTAAAGTACCTGATGCAACGTAAAAGTATAATCAACACGAAATATAGATAATTATATGAAGAAATAGACACTTTAATACTACGTATACTAGGTGTGTTCTTCACAGCGGGGAAAACCCCATTTCATTAATCAAATTATCAAAAGTCCCGTAAAAAGGACAATCCAGAAACAATAAATACTACAAGAAATAAAAAGCCCATAACACTTAGGTCCAACTAGAAATAAATAAAAGCAGTAAATAAAATAAGCCCAATAACTTAAACAAGATAAATCAACCACGTTTACAATCCCACTTCTCCATGAAGGCTAAAGCGGTCTCGTCTCCATCATCCTCCCCTGGTTGGAAGCGATTCGCCCTCAAATCTGTACCGGACTCGTCTCCAGAAAAATCGTCCCCAGCATAAGGAATAAGGTGCTTTACGTTAAACACGTCTACAACAAGAATGTGACTCGGTAACCTCAACCTGTAGGCAGTAGGATTAATCTTTTCGATCACCTCCACAGGACCAATTGAACGAGCAGACAACATATTATACTCATGAGCAGGAAAACGGTCCTTGTTCAAAGCAGCCCAAACGAAATCGCCTACTTCAAACTCAACTGAACGAAGCTCTTTTTCAAAAGCGGCAGGAGAAAGAAAAAGGATCTTTGGAGATTCAACGGGCATAGGCGTAGATGGTACTGAGGGATAAAGAATGATTTTAGTGCCACCAAACATAAAACTGTAAACATTCTAATGGCCATCATGAGAAACATGGCGATCATATTGCAACGGGCGACCCAACAGGAGATGGCAAGCATCCATCAGAACAACATCAAACCACACGGAATTTGTATAAGTAGTACCAATGGAAAACGATACAAGCACACGTTTTTAAATTTTAATAGTATTTCCATGGTCTAACAACATCAAATCATAAGGATAGGGATGAGCTTCAAGTTTCAAATATAATTTTTCGACAGCATCAGAAGTTATAACATTCTCACATGCACCCGAATCAATAATATAGCGACATACCTTCCCATGGATGGTGAAGGTGGAAGAGAAGAGAGCATGACGTTGAGTCTTATCTAGGACTTTAGGAGCCAAACAGTTGCAGCGCAAAATCAAAGCAGTGCTTGTATCCCCCGTGCAATGCTTCTCCAAATTTTTTTAATCATCACCATAATTATCAAAAATCGGAGGGGAGTCAGAAACGGCTCCCTAGTCATCGGCATGAAGAGTACGGCGCACACCCTCTTTCGGGCAAGATGCAAAATGGTGGCCCGATTTCCCGCAGGAATAACATCAGGTAAGCTGACCGGAGCGCGGCCGGAGAAGGCGTCGTAGGCGCTGGGCGAGGTGCCGAGGGTTCGACAGTGGTGGTCGGGGAAGACGGCCCCATGAATGTTGGCAGAGAAGAAGGCATCGTGAAAGACGCAGAATAAAAGCGAAGCGTCTGTTGCTTCTCAAGTTGGGTTGCACGTTGTTGGGCTTCAGAAAGACTAGTTGGGCCCAACAAATTTAAAGTGTCCTGATAATTGGGCCTAACTCCAGCGATTTACCGGGCTGCTAACTGCTCTTGGTATTGTTCACGTCAACACGATGAGTTGGTGGAATTGTGCCGAGTAATCTACAACCGTCCGCCCATCTTGCCGGATATTATGGAGAGATTGAAACAACGTGCTTTGGTAATTGAACGGAAGGAATTCACGCTGGAGATGCTTTTGAAGCTTTGCCCATGAGGAAATTTTCGAACGCCCTTGTTGTGCGCGAGTGCCACGAATATGTTGCCACCAGGATCGTTATTTGATGCCAAACGTATACGTATTAAAATTAAAACCTAAACATGCGTCTAAAGCAAAAGGTTTAGATTCGTTACCCTTGAAGATCGAGGCGTTGATTCCACTACAGATCTTCTAGTCTGTTTTCCAGCCTCGTCCGAATGCCGAGTGGACAGCAATCTATCGAACGTGGAGAGGATGCCTCCTATTTCGTTTCTGCAAAAACCCTAATTGCCCGGCTGCTGCGTTTTCAAAGTTCGTGTGCTTAGGGTTTTTGACGAAACCGGCCCCTTTATTTATACTCCTCAGGTTTCGTGGGCCAGACTAGGGATCCATTAGAAGGTATAGGGTTTGGGCTTCTTCCGGGCCCAAACAATCTTATGTTCAGCCCAGAACATTAATTTGGCCCGAGAGCATTAATTCATCCCACTAGAAAATTAATGTTGCACTCCCGTCCTATCCCGAACTGAATCAGGACTTCTATTAAACTTTATAATTCTCCGTGTTAAAGATATCGCACATCCATTAATTATTAAAGCTTCTGACTGCTTTAATTAATTAATATCTATTATTCCTTGAGTAGTACCACTCAATCTTATTGTCGTACGGATTAAATCCACCTGCAGGGTTTAATACGATAATCCTTTATGAGTTTCCTCAAGGGGACGTCATCATCCTGGATGTCCAGGACACGGTGCCCCAATGACAATAAATAGATATCATGCGAGCAATGTCACTACCCAAAATACGAAGTATGAGATATCTACCAAAATTCTCACCTATAGTAAATCAAAGCAATGAACAAGCACCCCACATATCTAAATACCACACTTAGGGTTAAGAATAATAAAAGTCACCAAGACCTCTAGTTCTTCATAACAAACATAATAGAAGAACATGTCTTATCTGTGACCCATTCAATGCGACATAGCGCACTAGTATAAACTAATGGCCAAGACAAGCCACCAACAAGTTTATACTACAACTTAAACCAATAGTTATGTCCAGAACTATCTCAGTTGTGAATACTGTTTATATCTTATAAGGAACTTGACGATGTGATCTTCTGTGTGACTACAAACCCACCACATTGTCTACAATATAAGATAAGCAAACACATAAGCAATTTATAAGAATGCAATAATGTGAAAAACCATTTATTTCAGATAATAAGGAAATTGAATATACATCCACAAAAGCTCACTAAAAGTTTGCTTTACAGTATATACCAACAATCTCCCACTTATACTAAAGCTAAACTTTTAGTATACCCATGAAGCCATAACAATTCTCCCACTTATACTAAAGTCTAGCTGTAATACATCGTAAACCAAGACCCTCTACATGTTTCTCAAAGACTTTTATTGCCAGAGTGTTTGTGAAAGGATCAGCCAGGTTGTCCAACGATGCAATCTTAGCCACAGCCACGTCTCCTCGATTTACGATGTCTCATATGATCTGGTACTTCCGCTCTATGTGTTTACTCGCTTTGTGGGATCTAGGTTCTTTCGAGTTTGCCACTGCACCCGCGTTATCACAATAAATGGTGATACACCTCGGCATACTCTCAGAAACCCCTAGGTCCAGTAAGAAACTATGTAGCGACAAACCTCTTTAAGCTTTTCCGAGGCGACTCACGCTCGGCTTCCATAGTGGAGTCCGCAATGCATTTCTGCTCTACACTTCTCCAAGATATTGCTCCATCTCCCAGCATAAACACATAACCCGAGGTAGACTTCCGTTCATCTCGATCAGCTTGGAAATATGAATCGGTATAACCCAAAGGAATCATGATGTCTGATTGGTATACCAGCGCATAATCTCGAGTCCTTTTCAGATACTTGAGAATGTGCTTGACAGCTATCCAATGCCCTTGACCAGGGTTAGACTGATATCTCGCTACCATGCCAACTGCATAGCAAATATCAGGCCTCGTACACAACATTGCATGCATAAGGCTTCCTACAGCTGATGCATAAGGAACCTTAACCATTTCCTCTATCTCCTTCTGTGTCTCAGGACACATATCCTTAGATAGGGGAACTCCATGTCTGAAAGGTAGTAAGCCCTACTTGGAGTTTTGCATGCTGAAACGAGCAACCACAGTATCAATGTAAGACGCTTGAGATAAACACAACATTCTCTTTTTCCGATCACGAATGACCTTAATACCAAGAATGTACGATGCTTCTCCCATATCCTTCATTTGAAACTGCTCTGAAAGCCACACCTTTACGTCTGATAATACTTTCACATTGTTGTCAATAAGAAGAATATCATCTACGTACAATACCAAGAATACCACTACGTCTCCGTTACTCTTCTTGTACACACAACTTTCATTTTGACATTGTTCAAAGATTTGATCACCTCATCAAAACGAATGTTCCAAGACCTGGAAGCTTGCTTCAGCCCATAAAGAGACTTTTTCAGCTTCCAGACTAGATGCTCTTGGCCTTTCTTCACATAACCCTCGGGTTGCTGCATATAGATGTCCTTATCCAACTCTCCATTAAGGAAAGCAGTCTTGACATCCATTTGCCAAATCTCGTAGTTCATGTGATTGGCTATGGATAAGAGAATCCGGGATCGACTTTAAGCATGGCTCTTTGGTGAAAAGGTCTCGTCATAGTCGATTCCTTCTTTCTGGGTAAAACCCTTTGCCACCAACCGTGCTTTAAAAGCAATAATCGCCCATCAGATCCTCTCTTACGTCTGTAGACCCACTTGCACCCAACGACTTTTTTTGTGGGGAAGTTCACTTAGGTCATACACTTCCATAACATCCATGGATTCAATCTGCGAATCCATAGATTTGTGCCAAGACTACGCATCTTTGTCTTGAATTGCCTCTTTTGTAAGTCCGTGTATCGTTATCATCATGTTCATCATCTGGAATCAAGTTCGCAGACTCTCCCAAAAACATGAAACGATCAGGTTGACGAACAACCCTCCCACTACGACGAGGCAATGTATACAAGGGTTCATCAAAGTAACCACATTGTGCAGTCTCTTGTGGTATTTCCTCTTGCACACTTGGTGTGCCATTGTCTCCCCTCAACTCATTTAGAATGATTTCACTGTTGGACTTATGCTCATTCATATAGTCTTCCTCTAAAAACCGGGCATTGGTACTCACCATCACCCTCTGATCATTAGGACTATAAAAATAACCACATTTTGTTCTTTTAGGGTATCCTACAAACAGTCGTACTTCAGTTCTAGGTGCCACAACTTCCTTATTCAGTACATGTGCTGGACAACCCCAAATTTGAATGTGGTTTAGACTAGGTTTTCGTCCAGACCACAATTCGATTGGAGTTTTTGGAACTGCTTTGGAAGGTACGTAATTTAGAAGGTACGCTGCCGTTTCCAAGGCAAATCCCCAAAAGGAGGTGGTAATGAAGCATAACTTATCATCGATCTCACCATCTCCAATAGAGTTCTATTCCTCCTCTCAGCCACTCCATTCTGTTGGGGAGTACCAGGCGCAGTGAGCTGGGATGTAATCCCGTTCTCTAATAAGTGTTGCCTAAATTCATTGCTAAGGTATTCGCCACCACGATCAGATCGTAGTGATTTGATACTTTTACCATGACGGTTCTCCACTTCTGCCCTAAATTCTTTGAACTTGCCAAAGCATTCAGACTTGTGGCGCATCAGGTAGATATATCCATATCTTGAGTAATCATCAATGAAAGTGACGAAATACTCAAAACCACCTATAACTTGAACAGACATGGGTCCACACAAATCAGAATGAATCAATTCCAACACACCATTGACCCTATTCCCCATGGCCTTAAAAGGCCTCGAGGTCATCTTGCCTTCCAAACAGGATTCACAGACTGAGAATGGTTCCACTTGGAGAGACTTCAAAAACCCACTACTAACCAGTCTTTGAATCCTTCTCAGATTGGCATGACCCAACCTTAGGTGCCAAAGGTATGTTTGATTCAGCTTAGAAGGTTCTTTTCTCATATTTGATGATGACGATGAATGAGCTTCAATCACAGTATTGTATGCACAAGTAATAGTATAAAGATTATTTTCTAACGCGCTAGAACAGATTAAAGAGTCATTTCTCATAATAACAACTTTGTCATTAAAAACAACTGAGCATCCATCCATAAATAACTTCGAAACTGAAATTAAATTCTTCCAAAAACTCGGCACGTATAAAACGTTCTTTAATACTAAAACAGAATTAGAAAAACACAAGTGCACATCTCCCACTGCAACCACTGCTACTATCGCAGCATTGCCCAAACTGATAGTAATCTCGCCCTCACTCAGTTGCCTTGTCTGTAGAAACCCCTGCAAGGTATAACAAACATGATTAGTGGCTCCTGTATCTACTACCCAAGAAAAGGCAGAACAAGCCGCGAAACATGTTTCAACAACCAGAGCAAGAGACGTACCAGAGTTGTCTTTTTTCAGGAGAGGACAATCAGACTTCCAGTGTTCTGTCTTGTTGCATTTGAAGCATTTGCCTTTCGGCTTTTTCACGCCACCGGAAGGCGCCACTTTCTTACTCCCACTGCTTCCACTACCCTTTTTCTGTAAAGGCCTTTTCTTCTTCCCGCCCTTAGACGAAGAAGATCAAGCTTGAATAGAAACATGAGTCTGTGGTCCTTTACCCTTACCCATGAGACCCTCCGTCGCGACCAATTCCGCAAGAAGTTCGGCTATGGTATAGTCCTTCTTACTCATGATCACGTTTAAACGAAAGTTTTCAAAGGACTTTGGGAGTGAGTTCAGGATCATATCGATCTTGGTATTACCATCGATTTCTCCTCAGAGGACCTCTATCTCATCCAGATATTCCATCATCTTGAGACAGTGGTCCCTCAAGGATGCTCCCTCCGGCATAGAGGTTGACATAATACTCCTCATAGCCTCAAAACGGGCAGCCCTATCTTTCTCACCAAAAAGCTCTTTTAGGCTCAACATCATATCTGCGGCATTATGCATATTTTGATGTTGTTGTTGTAAAACATTTGACATTGATGCCAAAATGTAACAACGATCCATCTCATTAGCCTTGTGCCACTTCTTATGAGCCTCCTTTTGCTCTTCAGTGGAATCAGGTTCCAAGGGGGCAGGAGCAGGTGTATTGAGCACAAATTTGTACTCACTTGCAACTAGGACAATGTCCAGATTTCTTTTCCAATCCAAATAATTCAGACCAGTAAGCTTATTTTGGTTTAAAATAATCGAAAGCGGGTTGAGTGACATCATCATAATTATCTGAAATAAATAAAATGCAAACAAGCATTAAATCACATGAATTGAAGCATAAAATATTGGAAACCTTCAAAACCAACATTTAATACAACCTCCAACAGCCCAACAAACACACTCGCAAGCCACGTTAGGGTGGTCATTTACGTATGTGCTTGTCAACCAGACACCCAGTCTTTGATTTAGATATCACGTCAACCTATCCTTATGACGAACGAAATCAACAGTCGGACCTTAACTAACTGGCCATGTGAATTAGAACAGGGACCCCGTTGGGGGTTATATTAAAATTCACATCTAAGTGATGACCACAATTTAACTGTAAGAACCACTATTCACAATTGACGAGCTAATCAAGAGAACACATTGCCAACAAACAATTCCCTACAGTTATCTTGAATTATTCTTTACCAATGAACTCATGTGTGACACATCCGTTGAGGAGGACCACGCACTTCATCTAAAGATTAAAACATTTTGACTAGAAGTCTTAGCTAGTAAGCTCGTGAATGCTGCATCCGTTAGGGGGAGACTCCAAGGTCCCACGAGCAACAAACACCTTACTTAAAGACCAATTGTGGAGGCCAATGAATTAATTAAAATTCACATCTATATCACTCAGTAATTTGTAAAATGAAGATTATTTACAGGCATAGCATATCATGAAAAGAAACACAAGCATGCCACAACAAACAAGAAGCGATAAATAAAAGCAGAAATAAATGCACATCTATCGCAACCCCTTGTAAAACTATCAAAAAAAGCCTATTATAAGCTATTACAATGATAAATGAAGGGCCTCTCACGCAAGGCAAACGGCTCGATTTCACGTCCACCGACTTAAACTGGCAGAAAACTTCATCAAGGAAATTGAATTATCTCCCGCCATAGGAGGTCATGTCGTAGCTATGAGATTTGTAGAGGACCTCGAGACGTTTCTGAAACATGGTTATAATAGAAAAACGGACAACCGAGTCAAAAGTTATGGCCAAAACGGTTTTAACCGACCAATGGCCATAACCCTAACCCTAATCGCCCGTTTTCCATATTATCCTCCAACCTCCATTGCGATCAAATTACAACAATAATAAGCACCCTATTACAGTGATCTATGTAAAACAACTATAACTACCCACACTTCTTATCTGGTGGGAAAACGATTACAAACACACTAAAGGGTTGCGATAGAGAAACTGATTCAAACACGATCAAAACAGAAATGATATCTACAAACGAAAACGTTTCAGGCAGAGCCAATAATCCACGAAACCTGGCTCTGATACCAATTGATGTATCACGCCGGTGAAGGCGATCCATCACCCAGGATCGTTATTGGATGCCAAACATATACGTATTAAAATTAAAACCTAAACATGCATCTAAAGCAAAAGGTTTAGATTAGTTACCCTTGAAGATCGAGGCGTTGATTCCACTACAAATCTTCTAGTCTATTTTCCAGCCTCGTCCGAATGCTGAGTGGACAACAATCTATCGAACATGGAGAGGATGCCTCCTGTTTCGTTTCCGCAAAAACCCTAATTGCCCGGCTGCTGCGTTTTTAGATTTCGTGTGCTTAAGGTTTTAGACGAAACCAGGCCCTTTTATTTATACTCCTCAGGTTTCATGGGCCAGACTAGGGATCCATTAGAAGGTATAGGGTTTGGGCTTCTTCCGGGCCCAAATAATCTTATGTTCAGCCCAGAACATTAATTTGGCCCGAGAGCATTAATTCATCCCACTAGAAAATTAATGTTGCACTCCCGTCCTATCCCGAACTGAATCAGGGCTTCTATTAGACTTTATAATTCTCCGTGTTAAAGATATCGCACGTCCATTAATTATTAAAGCTTTTGACTGCTTTAATTAATTAATATCTATTATTCCTTGAGTAGTACCACTCAATATTGTTGTCGTAATAATTAAATCCACCTGCAGGGTTTAATACGACAATCCTTTATTAGTTTCCTCAAGGGGACTTCATCATCCTGGATGTCCAGGACACGGTGCCCCAATGACAATAAATAGATATCATGCGAGCGATGTCACTACCCAAAATACGAAGTATGAGATATCTACCAAGATTCTCACCTATAGTAAATCAAAGCAGTGAACAAGCACCCCACATATCTAAATACCACACTTAGGGTTAAGAATAATAAAAGTCACCAAGACCTCTAGTTCTTCATAACAATCAGAATAGAAGAACATGTCTTATTTGTGACCCATTCAATGTGACATAGCGCACTAGTATAAACTAATGGCCAAGACAAGCCACCAACAAGTTTATACTACAACTTAAACCAATAGTTATGTCCAGAACTATCTCAGTTGTGAATATTGTTTATATCTTATAAGGAACTTGACGATGTGATCTTTTGTGTGACTACAAACCCACCACATTGTCTACAATATAAGATAAGCAGACACATAAGCAATTTATAAGAATGCAATAATGTGAAAAACCATTTATTTCAGATAATAAGGAAATTGAATATACATCCACAAAAGCTCACTAAAAGTTTGCTTTACAGTATACACCAACACGGCCCCTGAACCGAGTCGCGATGAGGCCCACTCGTCGGTCTTCCGGCACTTGCTTAATTTCCAATATATCATCAATAGTATGAATCCAATCGAGGAATTCCGTCGGATCAAGCGAATCCGTAAACTCCGGGATTTCAATTCGAAATCCTTGATCCCAGCGTGGCGCGCCACCAGCCGCCGGAGGGATATCACGATTACGATTGGCGAAAGGATTCACTATGGAGACAGTGTCGTCTTCATCATTGGCCATATCAGAATAGCCATCTTGGTCGAAGGTTGGGTTAAAGTGCTCCTCAATATGCTCTGCACGGTGATGAGGAGGAGGACGGCTGTCATGGTGATCGCCAGCGGCAACAGCCGTCATTGCTTCATGCTGAAGACGTAAAGAATCAACCGCGTGGGTAAGAGCAGAAATCTGTGCACGAATCTCCTCCATTGGATCGACCGCAGGTCCCTTTCCCTTGGCAACTTTCGGTGCCATTGCACATGAGCGTAGTCAGACTCTGAATACCAACTGACGTAGCGTAAACGTATAATCAACACGGAATATGGATGAACATGTGAATAAATAGACACCTTGATACTACTTATACTAGGCGTGTTCTTCACTGCAGGGAAAACCCCATTTCATTAATCAAATTTTCAAAAGTCCCGTAAAAAGGACAATCCAGAAACAATAAATACTGCAGAAAATAAAAAGCCCATAACACTTGGGTCCAACTAGAAATAAATAAAAGCTGTAAATAAAATAAGTCCAATAACTTAAACAAGATCAATCAACCACGTTTACGTTCCACTTCTCCATGAAGGCTAAAGCGGTCTCATCTTCATCAGTACTTGTGGAAAAAATTGTCGCTAATTCTAATATTTTCGTCGCTAACATGAATTAGAGATGCATTTTTTTCGTCATTGAATTTGTCGTAGTGCACTCGTGGCTAATATTTTTGCGGCAAGTATTTGATTTTCATTGCACATAGTAGCGATGAAGATATGAGTTTCATCGTAAATGTTAGCAATAAAAATATGAGTTTCTTCGTAAAATATTAGCGATTAAAATATGAATTTCATCACAAATATTAATAGTAATAATATGAGTTTCATCGCAAGATGTTGGCAATAAAAATATAAATTTCATTACAAAATATTAACGACCATATACCATGTTTTATTGCAAAATATTAGCAATGCAAATATTTACATTGCGAGATATTGGTTTTGTAAATGATTCATTTTCATTGCAAAATTAGCAACAAAAATACTATTATAGCAAAACTATTTAATTGGCATAAAGATTTATGATTAAATTAGCAAAGAAGTACTGTGTCGTTTCAAATATTAACTATAAAATTTTAAATTTAACCCTAAAAAATCTTTAATATCTTTTTTTTAATTGTTTCTACCTGAACTAGTTGTAAACGAATTGTTATAAGATTAGTTTCAACATCTCAATCCAAAGATAAATTAAAGCAGTATTAATTTGAACAAGACTGCTCAACTGTAATTAATAAAAAAAGAATCCTTCCAACTATAACTTCACTGATTTAAATATAAGTATCTGTTATTACAAATTATGTACGAAGTATGTGTTTGGCTTGATGGTAAGATTGCACAATTCCATGTGGGCTAAGTAATTTTTTTTAATGTATAAAACAGATTTCCTAAATTTTGGGGTGGGCTGCAGCCCGTCCCAGCCCCAATGAACATCCGTCCTTGTTTGAGGTTGGGTCAGGCTTAACATGAAATTGCTGACTGGGTTAGGCTTAACTGATATACTAAATATATAGTAAAATCTAATAAGGACAATTATAATACAAGAATGTTAGGACTCAATTAAGAGTCAGAAGTGATTCTCAACCTTTTAAAATTTAAAAATTGAGAGATTTTCTTGTGCCTAGTAATCTTTGTAATTGAAACTCTTTCCTTGAACTAATTTATTCATAGTAAAAAAATTTATCACGTTATACTACTAATAATGTTGCCCCTATACATAGTTTTTTTATCTTTTCGCAGTAGTTCGCTTGGGTTTGCTATTCAACTTGATAAGTTGCCTTTTATTTAAGTTATCCAAGCATAGTTATCTACCGAGTTTATATATATAGATAAGTATATGTATTAGTATTTTTGTCATGCATGCATTTAAACGTCGCGTATTATTTCATATAATTTCTACATACTAGGTTTCCATGCACGCATTTACTAGGCACGTAAATTAAGTATTAACATGCATGTTATAAAAGTTACATGCATGCGTGCTATATATATATATATAATTAACATATCTAGCACCATAAAATTTAAGCCTATTTTTTCTATTCTCCATTTTTCCACAAAAAAATATATTTTGTGGTGAGCGTCTAAGAATAAACATTTGTACAAAGAGTAGGTGTCATGTGCATCAGGTGCACTGTGCAACTCAAGTGTATTTTAAAAAAATTCACTTGTTGCAGTGAAAATGCAACTTGTTTACAATGAAACATAAAACTTTTGTATATAAAAATAAATTGCATGTTTCATTATAAATAAGTTGCATGTTTAAGTATAAATAAGTTGCAAGGTTTAATGGAACAAGTTGCATGTTTAAAAAATGCATTTTAGTTGCACGGTGCACTTAATGCATGCAAGAAATTACCTTATATTAGCAGTTGGATCTTTGATTTGTTTCCTTTTATTTATAAGATTAAAAACAAACATAAATCAAATAATATAATTACTCCACATATCTCCATCTCTATTCCTTATAAATCCTAATAAATCTAAATTATATATTTTTATCATTATATAAGTACTCCACATATCACTCCCATCACCTTCATGTGCTTCTCCGCCCCAAGTCGTCGCCCTCTCTCATCTTTGTCTCGAAACACTCCAACTTTCTTTGCTTCAATCCAATCATCGATACTGAAAAGACGATAAAGATGCTTTTACCATTAACTTTCCTAATAATCCCAAAATCTTGACTTCTTTTTGTGGGGAAGACAACGAGAAACTCCCCCACCCGTGCCGTTGGCCCCTCAGCCGGGCGGGTTGTAAATCGAAGGATGTGCCCAAATGGCAGACACTTGTGGGAGAGAGCCAACATGATTCAATCCCCAGAACAAACCCCCATAATATTTCAATGGAGAATTTGTCCCACACGGGGTTCGAACCTGCGTTGCCGGGGGACTTCTCCCCACATCACCACAAGCTTTACCACTTGGCTATGCCCTTGGGGGCAAAATCTTGACTTCTTGCACTTGCTTATTGTTGCTATTCAATCTTTACTAAGATTATAATGATTTGTATGTTTACAATACCACCACCAAGCAATCAAGAAAACTAACTCTCGCACGTAATGACTAGTGTGTTAACGTTGTATAGCTTCATTTAGTATTTGATCCTTCCATATCCACTCATTACAAGATTATCTGTGTTCGGTGCGATAAGAATCTTTACTTCCCTTCAACTCATTTCAAGTCTTGCCAGACGAAGGTTTTCAACTCAGATGGTGGAATGTTTGCAAAATTGACTTCCAGTTTTCAGGGAGGAAATTTGTACAAACATTCCACTCTCCGGGTTGAAAGCCTTCCTATGACAATAAGTTGAAGGGAAGTTCAGATTCTTATCGGCCTGAATGCAGAAAATCTTGTAATGAATGGATATAGTAGGATCAAATACTAAATGAAGTTGCACAACGTGAATACACTATCATTAATTACATGCGAGACTTAATTTTCTTGATTGCTTGGTGGTGGGATTGTAATCATATAAATTCTTGTAATCATTTGAATAATTGGACACAATAGCAAGTCATTGCAAGAAGTAAAAATTTTGAGATTATTTAGAAGATTGATGGTAAAAGGTAGTATCATTTTTGGCTTTTCATGAGTATCAATAATTCGATTGCAGTAAAGGAAAGTATAGGTTTTGGATGCGAAGATGAAAGAGGGCGGCGGCGTAGCATGTGGAGATGATGGAATTAATGGGTGGAGAAAAACAAGAGCCACCATTTGGATACCATTTTGAAGAATTTTCATACAGGCGTCGTCATTCATGGCGACAGTGGTAATAACTCCGCTACCATCATCTGTTGGAGGAACTTTTTCTTCGAACTCATACCACAAAGAAATTCATACCCTTTTTTTAATGATAAGAATGTATTGTTTAGGTTAATTGAATGGCGTACGTGGGTTGCATTTTTATGGTGGATTTTTTTTTACTATTATTATTATTATTTATTTACTACATTAACATAAATAGTTCTTCTTTAGCGCATGTTTAGATTTTCTAGATATAGACACAATTCTTTACATACATTAAAAAAAAAATTAAAAACAAATAAAAAATGGCACACATCACTTCTAAAATGTTAAAACAATAATGCTCAAATTATACCCTGTCTCATTGTGAGACCGTCTCATACAAGTGTGCCTCATATAAAATATGAATGGGGAATTTTCTATACCATAATATAATTTTATTTTATATTTGAAACACTATACCATGATATAATTGATTGGTAATATAATGATAATTAAAGATTCTAATATCAATTGTGCATATTTATATATATATATATATGTGAGAGAGATAGATTATATTACATAAAAGATTGCCAATTAACTAAATAATGAGATTAATTCGATATTATAGGAGTATAAAAGATTACCAATTAACTAAATAATGAGTTGGAAAATGAGGTGAAATAACTTATCATCATTTGATTTCATAAAGTGACCATTTGTGGTCTTGATATCAAAACTATATATGTATGTGTGATCTTTCATTTATTTTTGTTAATCGAGCTAAATTATGATCTATTTATATACCTCTACTGTTTATAATTTATTTTGATTTGTCATATTAATTGGAATATAAAAGTGTTTTAATGTTGTGCATTATTTATTAAATATTATTCAATTTTTTAGATCGTGTTATTGAGTTCATATGAGAACTTTGAGTAATACTCATGCGCCATACATGAACTAAGTAATGAACTAGGTCTATGCATGAATTATACCACAATGATGTATAAAAAGTATCATTGTTTAAAAATATTTTATTTTTTAAGTACTTATAATTTTATGTATAATAATGATAGTATTTTTTACATAATAGTAATATTAAAAAAATAGAGTTCAACATAAATTCGAATTCATACAATGTTTTTTTTCAAGAAATTTAGGTCTAAATATTGTTTTAAAAGTTCATATGAGAAAATAATTTTAGGTGTCTAATTAGTGTCTTAAGAGTTCATATGAGGAAAAGAATTTTAGGGGTCTAATTTTGAATTTTAGGGGCCATAAAATTCTTGGGATTTATCCTGTCGTTACATGTGCGGTTTCCACATATTCCTTCACTATATATATATTTTTTTAACAGAAATTGTATATATTAAATTGAAAGCTACCTAGTAATATAAACTAAGAAATCCTGATAAAAAAAAAGTACAAACACAAAAAGAAATAAATATTAAATTAAGCTAAGAAAATTATGATAAAAAAAAGTACAAACGTGAAAGCAATAAATAATAAATTAAACTAAACAAATTTGATAAAAAATAGTATTATTTAATTCACTTTAATTACAAGTGATTGAACAAACAAAGCAAACATGGAAATCAATAAATATTCAATTAAGCTCAGAAATGCTGATAAAAAGTACAAACCTGTAAAACAATAAATATTAAATTAAACTAAGAAAATTTGATTTTAAAAAAAAGTACAAACATGAAAAATCAATTTGAAAAATAATTATTAAATTAAGCTAAGAAATTTTGGTTTTTACAAACCAATTTGAAAGAGATCTATTATCGGATATAAATCATAAAAATCATAATCAATCTAAATATCAAAGATTTTTTTTTTATTATTATTATTTGTTAATATTTAATATTTATTCTAAAGATTTTTTCTCAATTCATTATTATTTGTTAATACTAGTAACTGAACCCGTGCAATGCAGGATTATAATTGCACAATTTATTTTTATTAAATCTTTATAAGTATTCGTATTAAAGTGTACTTTTATTTGAAGAGATGATATTCTTTTTTTGACTTTTTTTTTTTTACATGAAAATTATACATTTCTCAGAAAACTTAAAGTTATTATTAAAAAAACATTCAATTATTCAAAAATTTAAATAAAAGTTTAGATTTATAGAGAATGAAAATAAGAGAAATATCAAACATTATGTTTATCACAATATTGAATCCATTAAATATATATAAAAAAACACAAACTCTCCTATATAATTTGTTCGACTATCAACATAACTATTCAAATCAATTATTTTGCCAAGTATCGAAAAATATCCATCTATTTAATAATAATTCATATTAACATAAAAACCATACAATATTTACAATCATTCAACATTTAGATTCAACAATTCATATGGATTTCAATAATTCGAATATTTTTATAGATTTAAAAATATTTAAACATGAAAATTCTTCATGATGTTTTATGTTTAGTCGTCGTTTGCACAACGTTCAACGTTGAATGCACACTTTAATTTAATGTTTGATGGGTACTAATTCGATATCTTTAAAAAATATATACTCCCTCCGTCTCAACATTTCTTGAACACTAGTCTTATTTGGGCGTCTCAATATTACTTGAACACTCCCACAATGAAAACAAATATAATATTAATATATTCACAACACCCTTATTTTCAAACCCACTAAAACTCACTTTACTTGATTTGTGTGTCATTTTCAGTGTTCAAGTCATCTTGGGACGGAGGAGTATTTAATAAGGAACCAAATATGAATTAAGGTGTTCTTTTAGTTTATTTTATAGATTACACAAAATAATCATTTGTTATCATAAAGCGAATTAAACAATGGATATGCTACATATTTATTCCAAAGATTTTTCTCAATTTGAAAATTTTATTTCAAAGATTTATTTCTCAATTTAATATTAGAGTTTGTGGAAATATATTATATACTTTTTAAAAATATTTTTCCAAGTTCATTATAATTTATTAATATTTATTCCAAAGATTCATTTCTCGATTTGTCAATAAATTTGGTGGAAAAATCCAATGGTTTCTAAATGTAGGCCGATTTATGCTATTATATATAAATATATTTCCAAAGATTCATTTATTTATTGTTAATTTTTTTTCCAAAAGACTCATTTATTTATTTTAAAGATTTTTTTTCTCAATTCATTATTATTTGTTAATATTTTTCCAAAAATTTATTTCTCAGTTTGGCAATAATTTTTTGCGTGAAAATTCAATGATTTTTAAATTTGTATATATATATATATATATATATATATATATATATATATATATATATATTATATAAACAATTGAAATATCTAATAAGCTAATTATTTGACAATTAAAACATCTTAAAATAAGAATTCACAATTCATGCTATAACCCATATAGTTGTATGAGATTATGGAGGTAAATGAATTGAATCGAATATATTCTCAAATAATAAATGTGATATGTATTTAATTTGAAAATTGATATTGAATTATTCGATTTTTTTTCAAGCATTTCTAAAATTTAAACAACACTATCGAGTTTCTATTGTTCCAATTCGCAATACAAGTCACAAATTCAAAATTTACCATAACATAATCAAATACATAAACTAAAAGAAGAATTAATTATCAAATTTAGCAAAAGAGCACTTTCAATAACCAAGTAAAGAATATCAAATCTTCCCACGAGTTTGCAAATTAAGTGATTTGCAACATGGAATGAATGGGAAATTAGCAACCAGATACACTTTTTTGAGGTAAATAGCAATCAAGTACAAATGAGATTGAATATATAGGTAAAATTGCATATGCAAGTGCAATTGTACCTACATATATGCAACCGTTTTATATCTGGTTGCTAGTTTAAAAAAAAGTGTACCTATCAATAATTTGTCCGAAATGAATCGATATATTAGAATTTTACTTTTATCCTTTTCTTTTTTATATTTATTTAGTAATTAAACTATAGGCTCCTTTGTAGCTGGATAAGACTAAAATATTATCATATATATTACGAATATCGAATCAAATTAATGTTAAAATTTTGTATTTGTATTTGATTATCTGTCGAATCAAAAAGATTATTTGTATTCGAATTCGAACTATAATATTTCAAATATGAATACTGTATATCAAATACATATACCCAATCAAAGCAAAAATATTTAATTCGTTTAGAATTCTGTATAAGATAATCATTCTTAGTACCTAGACATATATAATTAAGCACCTAAATTAATAAAATAAACTAAAATATTAACTCCTATATATTCTAATAAAGTAATAAAATTATAAGAATAAAATTACAAACATGACACCACTGAGACCTTTATCCACGAGACCTCTACCATTATCATGCATATATCATAAATTATTATCAAGTCACATATTCAATAGAATATCAATTATGGAGAATGTGTAACTGTTTATTTGGTGATAAAATAAATCGTGAGAATATCATTTATTGACATGATCAATGTATGTCAAGTGGAAAGAAAACCGCAATACCAAATCCTTTGGGATTAATGAAATGAGCTCAAGATTCTCATCAAATGCACAAAGCAAAATATGTTGTATGATCTATTCATCATTTCCACAACCCTGAATCTTATTTATGCTCACTCTAAACATAAGTTACATAATGAATAAAACATTTGTATGACAATAACGAAAAAAACTTTACAAAGTGTTACAAGTGTCCAAGAAAGAAAGTGAAAGAAATTTACATAGATGGTCACCCAGCTGAACTTGCGAAAGAGTTGCCTCTTCCAGAAATTTTCTTGTTTTGATGACAGTGTGCAGCTGATGGCGGTGGATACAAACGTTTTTCTTGGCAACGAAGAAAACTTTGGGTTGGGAGAGTAAGATTAAATTTTGAGAAAAATTATACGGTCACAGTTCAACAAAAGACATAAATTGATAAACCTCCTTTAATTTATAACAATAACAAATTTCATAACAATCCATACTCCTCCATACACGTCCAAATTCTTGACACATCCTCCAAATCATCTAAATGTTGGTGTACGCTAATCCTCCTCCACCAATTCCAACATCTGAAAAATCTGAAAGTAAAATACAAAACCATGTGAATAAATATGAAAATTTATGCGAAATTAAACTAATCACTTTGTTACCTTTCTCGAAATTTTTAAGCTCCTCCAATTGCTCTGCAACACATATGGGATGTTGTGAACTTCGAATCCAATCTTGTGCACATATCAAAGCTTCAAAAATTCTAGGAGTTAAAGAACTCCTAAATACATCTAGTACCATACCATAGGTACTAAATGCGGACTCCGATGCAACAGTGGAAATTGGAATGGTCAAGATATCATGGGCCATTCTTGGAAGATTTGAAAGTCTTGAAGAGTTTGACTTCCACCACCTCAACAAATCAAAATTATCCTCGTCCTCTACGATAGCTTCACTCAAGTAAGTATCTAGTTCATTTTTTTGCTTCCGGACATCCCACTCTCAAGTCTTTGCTTCTTAAGCCTCAAATTGAGGCAGACCTTTTTATCAATCTTTTCACAATTGATCATCTCACTAGAACTAGAGTCGTTGTTTCCACTATCATTGACATCGCCCTTTGGTTGATAAACTTTCTTATATTCATCGAACAACTCATAAGTTCACTCTTCACACAACGAAAGATATTGGCACCCTTTTCATTCCCATACATCGCACCCAACGAGTACTCCATGTACTCAAATTTATTGTGTGGATCAAACACAACAAAAAATAAATATGATTTTATTCATTTTTTCGGATCCCCTAATATATATCAAATATTTTTTCTTCATGGCCTCTCCCATTGTCTTGATCTCTAAATTTATACTTCCAATCCACTCATTCAAACTAAAAAATGAGCTAGACGTGACATATAAAGAGCATGAAATGCTCAAAGTTGATTCATAAAAATACTTCAACAAATTTTCATACCTACAAACAACACACCAATCATCTAAAGTTGGAACCCCATGATCTCCATCAACCACACCCTTCGACAAATCAACCCTGAAGTTTGTATCTTGTTCATCGTACCTTTCAAAGGCACTTTGAAACTTTTCAGCAATTTTAAGCATTAAGTAGGTTGAGTTCTACCTAGTAGACACATCCAAACACAAAGAACTCTTACTTTCTATCGCTTCCCACTCTACACACTCTTGAAAAAAAAATTATCTAGCAGGTGAATTTGTAATGTATCTAATCGCATTTTTCACACACTTCACCGAAGGGTTAATGTCTTTCAAGTCATCATTAACAACTAATTATCACATGTGCAGTTCATAGAATATGAAGGTATTTACAACTAGAAATAGCATTAATCCAAATCACCATCCTCTTTGACAAGAACGTTATAGCTGCATCATTTGAACTTGCATTATCTACAGTTATAGTGAACATCTTTCTCAATCCCAATCTAGGAGACAAATCTCTAGTGTCTTACCAATATAGTCACCTTTATGATTGGAAACTGGAACAAAATTTAAAATCTTCTAATGTAAACGCCAATCCTAATCAATAAAATAGTCAGTAAATTAATCTTTTGCAATGAAGTCCAAGTATCAGTGGTAATGCAAAAAAAAATCACAATTTAACTTCATAAAAGACTTTAGTTTTTTCCTTTCATGTTCTTAAAAAAAAATCAAAACATTCCCTTGACACTGTCCATCGAGAAGGAATATGAAACTAGGACATGATCTAGCTACAAACTTCTTAAATCCTCCCCCCTCCACAAACTTGAATGACAACTCACCTTCAATAATTATTTCTACAAGTGTAGCCCAAATTTCAGCCTAATCAAACTTCCACGTACTATGTGTACTCACCCCATCATTACCCTCATTATTTTTTACAAATTTAACAATGTTTGACATATTTCTTGATTATGAGGAATTTTTGTGCAAGAATTCAAGTGAGCATTAAGTTGATGAAGTTCAATTTTTATTTTTTTTGTATCAGAGCAAAAGATTTTGAAACAATAATTGCACTCAGTTGTTTCAGTGCCGCCATCACTTTTGATACTCTTGAAGTGATCGTACACTTTAGATCTTTTTCTCATTTCTCTTCTTTTCCTTGCAGGTCTTGGTGGTAGTGCAACTTTTGAAGGTTGAGAACCTTGAGTTGTATCCTCAATCTGTGGCAGTGACAGTGAGATATCATTGCTTCCATTTCCACGAACACCTCCAAATTCTTCTAGTGAACTTGACATCTACAATGAATCACCAAATCATTTACTTTTAGTTACAAAAATTAAGAAACAAAATTGACAATTGCCAATAAATTTTGTTAGTTACAGAAAGTAAGAAACTGAAAAACAAAATTGGTAAACAGTAATTGCCGATAAATATTTTTAGTTACAAAAACAGAAATCAATCACCGACTCATTCTCTCATAGGACTCAAATTAGAAAAAACATGTCCTTAAATTATATGAGATTGTTGTCATACTTAATGAAGAGTCATACATAATGCTCCTCAGGCCCAAATAAGAGAGTTCTTAATTTGTTAAAATAAAAGGACACCAACAGATTTTCATTATTAAATTTTTTATGAGGCAGGCCCTCCAACATATCCTTATAAGCATAAGATTAAGAATAACAAATCCTTAAATTGCTGTCAATAAGAATAAAAAATCCTTATAAACATAAGAATTAGAAATCCTTGAGGCACACTTCAGATTTGCATGGCGTCTGCGGGTGAGACAGACGCGTAAAGATGTTTTAATCGACGCTTTTAACACTTTTAGAGGGTGAATGTAATTTGTCTTTAGATTGGCCAGACTCGTCTCATCTGAGTTTTTTGTTTAAATTCCTTATATACTGAACAAAGTAGAAGTAGAAATCCATATACATGACATTGTGGTACTGAACAAATTTAATGGGGCAATAAGGAAAGATTCAATGGAGAAAATTAGGCATGCATAAAAATATTCACAAAACTTAAATTTTTTTTTGACCTTTTTTTACTGAAAACTTGAAAGCCGAAAGAAAACTTTCGGTGAGTGGTGAAAGAGAGGAGAGGAGAAGAGCTTTGAAGGAGGCGAAGGTTGTTTTTCCCGTTGGGATCTTGATAGCAACAAGTCTTTTTTTCCGTTTTCTTTTATTATTATTATTAATATATATATCCACCTTTCTTTTTAACCTCTAATATATAATTAGGAGCTTCTAGCCACCGGTATCTCAAACCGCCTATAAATCTATCAAAATCGGAAAAAGCAGAGTAAAACGTGAAGCGGTTGAACCAACGGTGAACCTGACTTTTCGCTATTTTTTTCACAGACTCGCTGACATTCAGGTTATGGACTTGATGGTGTGGGGCGGTGATGCACAACTTTAATATGAAAATTTGCAGAGGCAAGAAGAAGAAGAAGAAGAAATCAAATCCACAACGTCTGAACGTTTTTTATAAGTTTTTCACTGGGTCTGAAACAAAATTAGGTTTCAATTATTAATTAATACCTTATTTCTCTCATTTAATGCGCCATGACCGCATATAGGATTTTGTAGTTTTTACTTTAAGTAAGCTACCCATATTAAAATTTAATTACTATTTTATTTCGTATTCATCAAACTACATTATAATGTTACTGAATTCAAATATAATTATATAATAGTTATGATTTCATTTGTCAATTTTTGAAAAGTTCAAATTCTTAGTAATATATTGATAATTATAATAGATCTAAACACTTTAATTAGAGAACCATATGATTTAACTTTGAACAATGATATATTTCAATAAAAAGGGCAAGAAAAAACCATTTTTTCATTCCGATCCGTTCCGCTTAAGCCAAAAATCCATTCCAATCCTCAGGATTAATTTTTCAACAATTATTTGGTTTTGCCTTATAGGTGGATATAAACACACTCAAATATGGAAGAACTGAAAATCCATTTTTTTCAAATCCTTCTATTCCAAATCTCTCAATCATGATCGAAAGCAACATTAAGAAACCGTCTGCCCAGCTTAAATTCATCTTCAACCTTTTGCTATCATGGTCACTAATAACATTGAAAAGAATGAGGAAATGATACAAGTTCACATTTTCAAATCAATAAAAAAACCATAGCTTACACACGATATACACACCAAATACAGTGATACAAAAATTAGCAACACTCGACCCGTTTCTCCCCTATGCGTCTTGCTGCTTCTACACACATCCCGGCGAGCCTCTTTGCAAAGCATCCATCATCACTTCTGTTTAAAACCAAAATTTGAATGCTGTGAAGAAACAAGAGCACAATCCACTCATCTCCATCAAAGAGATGTGATCTGGCTTACACACAGTAGAGCTTCATTTGGACTACCAATCAGAACTCAGAATCAGTCCATTAGCCCCCTATGATTGAGTTAATCGAATCATTTGGTCCAACGATCTGGGAATCTGGTAAATACATGTATAGCCTTTATGGACAAACATCTTGATTCCATTCAAAAAGATAACAACATCAGTAGAAATGATACTGTCTTGCGTTTCCAAATGATCTTCCCTCTGGCCATCGTCTCCTATCACTCCCATCAAATGGATGGTTTTGAAAATCTGTGAAATTTTTCGAGATATTACTCCTGTTGCTTCTGATAGGAGCATTGCGCATCTCTTCTTCCAGATCATATCGTGAACGCTGCAAGTGGAAAGTATTGAGTCGACAAATGGAAGTTTTGACAGAGCTAATAAGTGAAGAGTAACATTCAGGTCACAACTAATATTGTTCAATAAAAACAACTAATAATGTTCGGTGAATATAACTAATACTGACCAACTTATACCATTTAAAAATGCAATTGAGCTACACGGCAACTGCTGCGTGGAAATATTTGACATAAGTGCAACTACCAAGAGAGAAGGTTTTTTTTTCGTTTAGGAAATAACTAGAGGTCTCAATAAGTGATTAGCTATACAAGAAAAAAAAAATCACCCATAAGTATATCAACAGCTGACATGATAAAAGCCATAAGAGGGAGGCTTTTTCTTTCGTTTAGGAAATAGCTATATGTATCGATAAGTGATTAGCTGAGGGAAAACGTAATCCATAAGTATATCAACAGTGTACATGATAAACCATAAGACCAACCACAACATTTTGAAGAACCAGCACAATTTCTCAAGACATCTGCATTTTACATATAATAGTAAAAAAATTACACGAAACTAATTTACATAATATCAATTTAATCAAAAGATTTTAGAAAAAACTATACAAAGTCAAACTTAAAAAAACTCTACTCTTTTGCACATAATTACATGGTATATATGCCCCAGTTTTTGAAATGTGAATTATTCTGAAGACCTCAGAGCATTTAAGTTAATCATGGAAATTGAGATAAAAAAATTGGTGTCTAGAAAATAAAGGTAAATAAATCAGTACCTTGGTGGGGTCTGAAAGTACTGCGTATGCTTCCCCAATTATTTTGAAAAGTCTGTCTGCATCTTTATGGACTTCCTCTGCTATTTCCTTCCATATAGCATCATCTGGATTTTCATTTTTTACCAAAGATTGACCAGCCTAACAATAGAAAAAGTAAATTATTAATCCTATTGTTGATTGTCAATTAATAGACCCTATCGAAGCCAAAGACATGTATATATCAAGACCTTGTCAGGGTGGTACTTTAACGCAGCTTTCCGATAAGCCTTCTTAATGTCAGATGCAGAAGCGGATGGATCAACTCCCCTGACATTTATAAAGCAGCAAGTTAGTTCCTAAAAAAAATCGTAGGTTCATCTTGACAAAAGATACAAGCATCAATTTACTCTCCTCAGTATCCAAGATATACCTTTTTCCCCACTATAAAGCAAAAATAAACTTTCAGATAATACGATGAATGCTTTCTACAATTAAGTTTGAGACAATGTTGTGATAATATCAATGAATAATAATTACACGGATACTTAATCTACTAAACCTGAAGTAGCATTGCCATCTCAAGCCATTTGATCTTTTATATTGGTATATTTAATCACAAATGTTTCTCAGTAAAAGATGGCCTGCCCCAAGCAGACAACTCAAAAAGTCAAAAACTATGGATCATTTTATAAGCTGAGATTCAACTACAGGCCCTATCAGAGATGAATTAATCAGATTTAAATTGAATGGTAACAGAAGTATCTTAATACTCGTACAGCGGCTGCAGGTGGGTCACTTTTCAACGCCCATAAAAAAGTGTGTCTGAATATATTTCAAGATTCAAAGAACACAAATCTCACAAAATACTTTAAGCACTTTATAAAGAATGCTCATATTCATAATAGATGGGTTTTAGCCATATGCTTCTTTTTGTTTTCATTTATGATGTCATCTTGCATATTTACTCAATTAGCATAGATATGACACAACAAGAAAAAGAATAAACAGGTTCATTGTTGTTAACCACAAATTTAAACTTGACCTCCCCCCACCCCAACCCAATAACCATATTAATAATAATAATGAGAATGACAACAGCAGTAGCAGCAAGAACAACAATAAATAACTTACAGGATGAGATACATATTGAGGGGAATCTCATTTCTTGATGCTTCTTCCATTTCGGAAAGTTTTTGTCTAGCTTGCCTAAGCTCATTCACAGTATCCCCTTTATCAGATTTTCCGGATTGATTTGTCTTCTTATCTAGTTCTTCGGTGAGAAGAGATACAAGTTTTTGAAGATCTGTAACTGATTGCCCATAATCTCTAATCATCTCATATAGCATAGCCCTCCTAGAAATGGCCTACATGTAAATACAGAAATCAACAAGGTTTAACTTACAATACAAAAACTCAAGGAGCATTGTATTATATGTTGTGCAGCATCAAATTGCCTAACCAAGAAAACTAAATTAATTGCAAAATTATTCTGGCATAACAGAAAGAACAACATAATATTTATAAATGTTTATAAATATATACTCCCTCCTATTATTTTTAAATGTCATTCTTGGGTTTTTCAGACAAATTAAAGATATATTTTAATACCAAAATTAACCTTAATTAATTATAATAGAATATTCTTAACAATAATTACTATTGGTTGGGAAAATTATCCACACAGCACTTTTCTAGGAAATTTAAACTATTAAATTACCATGAAAACTAATTATTAGGGGTATATATAAGATAATGAGGGGAGAAAATGTCAGAACGACATTTATTACACAAATATTTAAAAGGCTAAAACGACATTTAAAAAGAATGGGAGGGTGTATCTATACAGTAAAGTCCCCTAGTATTTATTAATAATTGTTTTGAAATAAGTGCCAGAGAGCTTGAAGAGAAAGGTGCTATCGCTTACTAATATTACAAACTGTAATGTATCAGCTTTTTTGTTAGACAAAAAAGATAACAATTTTCAGCAGCATATCCACAGTTGTGCAGTAGACAATTATGATGTAATTTTTAGGCAAACACTTCTACACACAAGTTGCACTGTGCAACTCAAGTACACTTCTAAATGGTATTAGTTGTTTTGCTATAAGGTATTATTTGTTTTACTATAAGGTATTAGTTGATCAGTATTAGTTATTTTCACTGAAAAATATTAGTTGTGCACCAATTGTATGGTCCAACTGGTGCACCCGAGTGTTACTCTAGCTTTTATGAAATATCAACCAAGTTTCGCCAAATCAATATGCATGTTTTCCCAGCTAAGTTCATAAGTTCGGCATCTAAAAGCATACAAAAAAATCATGAATCAACTTCATTCCTCAATTATAAACAATTTGGAACAACTAACACTGTTCTGAGGGCCTGAGACAAACCTTGTAATAATTCCCGTCAAGAGCAATGGCGAGACAGCAATCTGCAATAGCATCTAAAAGCTGGCCCAAAGATCTATATGCGGCCGCACGGTTACAAAAACATATAGCTGTGAAAGGACGTGATTCCACAGAACATGATATAGCAGCAGTGTAATGCTCAACAGCTTCTGCATGGTTTCCTGATTTGTATGCTTCATTTCCTGCAGTCTAAATAGAAATAGGCTAAATCTCATCAAGGAGAGAAGCTGATTCGCCAATTGCATATGCATTACAGAGATGGCAAGGGAGGAGAAAAAGAGAAGGGAACAAGAAAGACAGCATTCTCAAGTAAGTATTTCCTTCATGTTTTGGAGTGGCAAAGAATATAGCGTATGTATAAAAGAGCACAGTTTTGATATTAAACAAGAAACAATATTTACTATTTCTATTGAAAAGTGAAAACACATTTTTAGGAAGTTAAGCCAGATTTTATGTGCACTGTCACGCAATTTTCCACGTAAAAGATCTCTACAATCCTAGTAAGAGGTGGTCAGCATGCATTTAAAAGGCTTAAGTGCTGTAAATTTAAGATATAGAATCCTATTGATATCTAAAAACAAGGATGATTCACAAGATGTTGACAGCACTAACATGTAACCATTTTTGGTTGCTAAAAGGTTACTTGTGATTTTTCGATGTATTAATCTATACCATTTATATGACTGATGTTACCCTGATTCAAATGAAGGGCCATGTTGAACACCAATTGATTGACACACTTTCCCGTTTCTATACATTCACTACTGGATCAGGTAAAATCAATGCAATTCAAGAGAAACTATAGATACAAATAGCTTCGTATTCTGATGGCTGATATCTTGATCTGGCAATAAAACTGATATTTTTTTTGCTAAGCCAGGTTAAGAACTGGAGTAACACTTGGGTGCACCAGCTGCACCGTGCAACTGGTGCACAGCTGATATTGTTCATGAAAACAAGTAATATTGTTCAGTGAAAGCAGCTAATATTGACCAACTAATAACTTTTAGAGTTTTAGAAAAACAACTACCATTTTAAAATGCACTTGAGTTGCACGGTGCAATTGGTGCATAGGAGTATTTGCCCAAGAACTGATGAATAAGCTGGGGGAAAAATAAGATTCATATATGTCAAGTAGGTGAAAGTATAGACAGTTGGGAACACTAGACCTGCAAGGCTGCAACCTAGACAACCATAAAACTACAAGTGGTATTGGTATGCTTATTACAACTCATACAAGCCATATTTTATATTTATATCATGTCTTTTCAGAAACAATTCAGCACATCTCTTACAGGATTAAGTACAGTAATAATGAATTGATGCAATCTCATCAGACTGCACTTATCCCTCAAATCAAGCAAACAAACCAAACTGGATACATTAATAAGATGCCAAGATATGCCCATTTGTTTACACTTTACACAAGAAAAATAATGAACAAACTCACCTTCTGATGTAACAACTCCCGTATCGTGGCAATCAGTGGTATCGTGGATTCCAGGGTCCTGCTTTCATTGCAAAAGAATCAAATCGTCAGGAGCCAACAGAAAAATAAAATTCTCTGATTTTAAATAAAGCAATCAATAGTGTGTTAAACAAGGTCATGCATACCGTTCCATAGCAGAGGATTGTTCCTCTTGCTTCTTCAGGAAAACTAGTGCTTCCTCAAGTCTTCCCAGGTAAAAATGGGACTTAAAGATAAGTGAACAGCACCAAACCCTGAAGGAAGGAGCCCTCATCAAAAAGTTTGATCCAACATAACCAAGAATTTGCTCACAGAACTGAATCAGCTCTTCGTATCTCTTTAGCTGTTGGTAAAACAAGAGTATATGGCTTCAGATATGGAAATTTATGGTATTAGATAAAATAAGTACTTTACTTATAAACTGTATGTCATTGAAGAGATTATGAATTAGTCCATCTAAAATTTCAATACATAAAACATACCACAAGAAGAGCATCCACTTTCATCTGAAGCAGTTTTTCAGAATAAGAGCTTATTGTCAAACCCTCAGATAGTAAACTAACAGCACATTCTATGTCACTTGATGTTCTTCGTCCCAAATGCTCTGCAGCCTGCTCCATGCATTCTGCAACTTTCTAAAACCAATAAAAGCAAAATAAAATTATGTAGTTTCTCAAATGTATTAATCATTTTAAAGTTCAAAGAGACACAAAAGACAATTGTCATACTTATTTTGGGAAATGTTTATGCAAACCACTGCCATATTAGAGCATAAAATAACACTAGTCAGAGTGAAAAACACAACTTTGTAAGATTCAAAATTTTCAATTATGGGCCTCTGTTCATATGCTACTACGTTAATCTATCCAACAAGGCCATCACAATCAAATGATGTGCTACAAGGACCTTGCAAAGAAAGAGAACATGCTAGAAGTAAATGCAGTTTTACTAAACAAAAGAGTGCAATGTAACATATCCAGGTCGTAGAATTACTATATTGAAGTCATCACAGTTTTGAAGAAAATAGAGATTGAAGCAGTAAAACAACTAATGCTGGACGGAGGTGAAGAGTTCTGCTGACAAAAAATGCTTTATATGTTCAATGCAACTTTCTCCAACAGTTTCCACTGAATCAAACAAATAAAAAATCTGAACAGATTCAGCCGTAAGTCATGTTAAGTATTTGAAAATCATATTCAGAAGAGAAATTGCTCGAAGCTGTTAAAAGCCACTCCTTTAAATATGACAGTTTTTGTCTCGAAAAGAGAGCCCGGATTGAAAACCAAAGATCTTTTTGGGTATGTTCGTTTCGCGACTATCCCGGCGGACTTTGGACTTTACAATCTCAAACCCCCATTTGTTTTGAGACTTAAAGTAAGGATTTTGAAATCCTATTAATCCTACTCTACCTCATAACCTACTACTACTCTACTTTTTATTCTCTCAATACACTCACATCATCTACTTTTTTTTTCTCCCAATACACTCAAAATAATATAATAAATACCACATCAATCATCTTTTCCACCATCCTACCCTATAAAATCCCATAACAAACATATATCTTAACTATTCATTAAGATTTTGAAATCCTAGGACTTCAAAGTCCGGATTTCCCACGCCCACTATAAGCCCGAAACGAACATACCCTTTGAGATAATATATTGAAATGCTTTATGACGTAGTTTTTAAGTGTTGAGTGTGATTTAATAAGTTAAACGAACAGATAAATGAAGGCAGAACTGAAAAATTGATAACTCCATGTCTTCATCACGTCATACCTTCAAATAGTTGACCAAAAAAACTAAAATGTGTACTTTTAAGAACTGGACTCTATTTTATAGGGGTGGAGGGAGTATCATATTTTCAATTTTCATGTCTCCACTGGTAGAAAATAATAAAATAAGTGAAGCACACCAACACCTTTTCTATTGTAGAAAATATATTACAAGAAATGACGTGGCAAATGCATGTCCATCCTAAAGTCCTCTTTACTTGTAAAAAAAAAAAGTAGGAAAAGAAAGAATTGTAACAAGCAAGCCATTGATCTTAGTATTCAACAAAAATTCGAAGAGCATAAAACAAAAGGCACAGATACCACAAAATTTCCTTAAGTTGGGTATGAAGCACAAATACAACTATGGAGTCCATCATAAACAACTCAGGCAGTGCCGCAGTAGTCAAATATGCCACCATGGATTCCAATTTTCTTCAATGAGCTATAATTGTATAATTTGTATTGCTTATTACTCCCTCCGTCCCATACTTGTTTACCCCTTTGCTCCCGGCACGGGTTTTAATGTGGGAGTTGTTTATTAGTATTTAAATAGATAAAGTGGCTTTTGGTTGAGGGTTTTGTAGTCCTTTCTACTTTATTATTAAAGTAGATGACTTTATGTGGGTAAAAGTAATGGCATGAGATGTAATTTTTAGATGTTGGGAGGGGATAGTTGAAAAGGGTGTAGTTGCTTTATTGCCTTTTATGGAAATGGGTAAACAAGTATGGGACGGACCGTGTGGGAAAAGGGGTAAACAAGTATGGGGCGGAGGGAGTACATGTTTTGAGTAAAAAATTTAGGTACACGTGTATCTGTGATTGGGATTCGTCAATCTTTTGCAGTATCATCTTATTAATAGCATTTGTGTGGAGCATATCTCACAATAGTATTAGCTCGTGATATATGCTCGCTCTTATTAATATTTGAAAATAACATGACCCTTAACTTAGTTTCCTTCCATGTCTTCTAAGGTTGTTTTCTCGGCATCACAAGGCTTATATTCTAGGACAGTATCTACTCCATATCCCAGTACCTCTTCCCTATCTCCAGAACTTCGATACAATATGCATAGTTTACTCGTTAAGAGAAGGATTGCAATCTTCATAAAAAATATAAATATATTATCTCGCTCAATAGTGAGCACTCATAAGGAGTGTTAGCAGAAAACACTGTTTTTGAAGAAGATTACGTATATAGATTAGAGTAGTACAGTTGTTGATAATCAATTTGAAGTAGGCTTCTTTAGAATATCTGCTATCTTATGCTTAATTTAACCAGAATCTGATGAATAAAAACACTCTAAGAAAAGTCAAATACGGAGAAACACTTTATTTATGTTTTTGCCAAACACTGTTGTAGAATTCAGTCATTCACAGCTTGGTACTAAAATAATTCTGATTTACTAGGTTATTAGAAAATCAAAAGGTAAAAAAAACCACAATAAAGTCCTAACTAGTGTATCGTGGAGAGTTGATGATAACAAAGAAATAAATTAACAGATTTTAATACCTTCGCTTTCTCAACGCCCACGGATGCTTCCACCATAAGTTTCCTGTCCGCACAGGCATCAGGCCCTTGCAAACACTTCATAAAGTGCACAGTTGCATTCTCAACTTCCCCTAGCGCAAGATAACAGCTGAAAATTTGAAAAAGATCACAATAAAGAGATATAATAGTATATGGTAACTAACACTTGACAGGAAGAAAAAGTGGAGGCAATTAATTTTTTTCTGAGAAATTTCTTCACTTAAAACATTCTTATAGTACGTGGAAACTGGAAAGCCATATTTCGAGTGGCTTTGGAGTAACTAATTCTGATATGGTAGATTATTGGCAAACACTTTAAAGCATTGATGACAATATGCACCAGAAAGGTATAGAAGAAGATAGAGAAAACCAAATGGAGAATCTATGTTTAAACTTTGAGCAATCACTCCTTGGTTAAGAAGTTATAAAGGTAAGGCAAAATTAGACTACTTTGACGCAGCTGACAATATTGATGCAATAGATGTTATCTGAAAACTATTAAGATCAGAATCCTATTCATAAAAAATTCAACATCGTACCAACTTATTGCAGCCTACTGTTTTTGCCCTATCAGTGCACACATTTTTACAGATTTACTCTTGGTTTCACAAAGATAGCCGATAAAATAAAGAAAATAAAACACCAGGTAACTGCATATTCATTAAAAGATGGGTGCCAAAAGCAATAAGAGTGTGCATTACCTAGCAGCTCGAACTTGTACCCTTAGAAAAGTGGGATCGATTCCAGAAGCTCTTGTACAATCTTCTAAAGCCTCTCTCACTCTTCCAAGTGACATACGTGTTGCTGCGCGATTGCTAAGGCACAACATTAGAGCCCTTAGACAGCTTCTGGATGCCTCGTTTGGAGAAATACAATTCACTCCCTGAGTATAACAATCTTCAGCTTTTAAGAAGTCCCCCTTTGCATAGGCTTGATTCCCTCTGTCATGAAATAAAATCAGAAGCAAGATACGTATCAACAATTATAAAGATTTGTTGACGAAAAATCAAAACCGAACTCTCACTGTGACCTAAAAAGGAAAAATAACCACAGTACAAAAGGTAAATCATTATCCACACCTCAACCGCCATTTTTCACAGGATTCCTGAGCAGCAATAGTGGCAGTTGTAGCAGAGTCTGGCCTGCTCGACAGCTCTTTCATTTGCTCAGCCTTATCCCTTCTTTGGCTGAACACGGTATTGAAATTATCGTTCTGACCCTCCTTAGGTGATGGTAAAGAATCATGATAAGGTTTGATTTGAGATTTCTTCTTCTGGAAGCCAATTGATGCTGAAGGCTCACTGAGAGAAGAGGGAGATGCAGCAAAGGTGAAATTTGTTTGGCCCATTCCTGCTAATCCTGTATCATATTTAAACCGGGTCGCTCCATCACTGTCTTGCTTCTCAATTCTATAGCTCGAACTTACTTCTTCAGTATCAGCTGCAGTAACAAAGGTATCAATGCTGTAATCTAACTCGTCAGTTGCAGATTTGAAGCTTTCCGTCTCTGCCCCTGAGACAGCATCTTCTTCAGCACTCTCAGCTCTAATGCCTTCATTAAAATGAGATGCAGACTCTTTATCTTGCCCTCGTAAGTCACTTTCATCTATACTCAAGCCCCTCGTTGCAGAAATTAGAACTTCATCAGTAATGTCATTTGAAACATCCTTATTTTCATCAAAATGGAAGGACTCCTCTGATGCCACAGAAGTCTCTCTTGAACATGAATTATTAGCCAATGTTTCCTCATATGGCGAGAAGTCCATAGGTGAACATTGTTCAGAAGATTCGGTACTTTCTTGCATATTTTCCTGAAAGACCGAGTCATGCTGGAACATCATTGGAACATGTGAAGGTTTCTTGGACTTGCCCTTCTTTTTCTTTAATGCACTTTCTTTTGATTCTCTCTTTGTGTCAAACTTTCTATTCAGGCCAAATAATGTGTGTGCTTTTGGATCAGGGGTTTTGAACTCCACATGTTGGGGTGCCACACTATCCAACTTACTAGAGAAACAAAACTCAACTTTCTTGGAATGACCACTAGAAGAAAACATAGGCAACGAAGCATTACTTTGATTTTCGCAACTTGCATGAGAACCACTATTCTTGCTCTCTAATCCACCCTGAAAACTAAATGCTGAACTTTGTGTAGCTTCAACACCAGAACTAGCGTGCTCATTATCTTCAAGGTGATTAGAACTAACATCATCAACCTTCTCATTATTCATCGGGGTGCACACGGAGTCCCCGATTTTCAAATTGTTCATCCTATCTGGAAGCAATACATCCGAGCTACCACCTGAAATATTGCTATTATTCTCAGAGTCTTTCACATTCAATTTAGTCATCTTATTCGGAAGGTCTTCCATGTTTTCACCATACAATTTACTAAAATGTTCACTTCCAATATTCAGCCTTCTCAAATCCTCAGGCAACTCAGAAACCACACTTTCATCATCACCACTATTACTACTCCTACCAATCCTCGCATTATCACTCTCAATCTTCAATTTCCTCATTTGATCCAACACATCACTAGTCCCCACATTATTATTATTATTATTCACTAATCGCTCCCCATTATCACTCGCCCCAAACGCAAACGCAAACGCAAACCCAGAACCCACATTCTGTTCCCTATGCTCAAAACCAGGGTTAGAATAGCTAAAACCTGGATCAACGCGCGCAGAATCTTCCGGAACCGGCACGACGCCTATTTGCGATACCGGCCGGAATACAGTTGGCCGGTGGCCCGTCAAGGGTTTCCGAAGCTTGGCGAGCCGCGGCGGTCGGGAGAGGCCGGCGGCGGGATTTGACGGGCCCAATGACGGCGAATTGAACCCGAAATTCGGATCCATTCGATTGTCGTCGATGTAATTCGAAGAACGGAATTGGGGATAGAAAATCTGGCCGGTGGTGCAGGGCGGTGGCGGTGCAGCTGAGTCAACGAACGCCGGCGACATAAGTCATCTAATCCGACGGCCGGAAATAAACGGCGAATGAGCGTCGTCGGATTGTTCGAGAAATGGGGGCAATCGAAAGAAAGTGGATTTATTGAATTTTACTATTTGAGATCAGGGACAAGAGTTATAAGAGGAAAGGAGTTTCCTTGTATAATCTTTTATTTTCGATAAACTTTTTTTTTTTTTTTTTTTTTTATTTTACGAGAAAATTATTGGATTTATTTTATTTTATTTTGTTGGCCCGGTTACTTCTTATAGAAGGAAAAATGGTGGCATTTATGACGATGTGAATCATAACATCATAGACTGAGAGAGAGAATTTTAATGCTCCTATGTTTGTTTAGGTTTAGTTAGGAACGGGGTGCGCCCAAAATTAAGGCCGACAAATTTATTTAAAATTTGACACGTATAGGGAGTCGTTATGACTTATGAGCTATAGGAGTATTAGATAGAACTTCACTTAACTATTCTTAAAGATTGACAAAAAGTTATATGGGATTGGACGGTGTATAAATGAGTATAAATTAATGTTCATTCTTTTGAAGTGTAATAACAAAAATTTGTATGGATTCAATTTATACTATGAATATTATTTTTAATTCATGAGCATTTGAACATATTTAGGGTATAATAAGAATTAAGTTTAATGGATTGGAAAAATGTGTTATAATGAATAAAATTAGTCAAATAATTCAAGTTTATAGCATATATTTATTTCATGGGAAACCAACTCAAGTGTTAAAGCGTCAATATTTATATAATACTTCGTCTCATCGTGAGAGTTGAGATCATCTTATGCAAGTGTGTCTCATTTAAATTTTTACTTTACCGTAAAATATGATTCGGGTGGGATTACAAGCAAATAGGTCATATAATATACATGTGATAGGAGACATCTAATGCATGATTTCCGTCCTTTACAATTTTTTGTCTATTACATATATAAGATTAAATGTCAAATCTAAGAGAATTTATCGTGTTTTGACATTTTTATTGAATTTGAATAAGTATCTTTTAAATATTTTATATTACTCATTAATTTTGAAATTTAAAGTAAAAATTTTGAAATCCTACTAAATCTACTCTACTTCACCACCTACTACTACTCTACCTTTTATTTTTTCAACACACTCACAGCATCTACTTTTTTATTCTCTCAATACACTCAAAGTAATATAATAATATCACATCAATCAACTTTTTCATCAAAGATTTTGTAATTCTAGGACTTCAAAGTCCTAGAATTCTCACGCCCATTATAATCCCAAAACAAACATACGATGTGAACAGTACTCCAAGCAACAAGCACCCCTATATATTAGTTCGCTGGCAGCAAGCATCCCTATATATTAGTTCGCTGGCAGCAAGAATCACTTAAAAATCTCTTTATCATTTTAAACATTAATAAACAATTCATTTGTTAAAACATGAGTCAAACAGTGAATGAGCAATTTAAAATAGAACAAAGGGAGTACTAAAATTTATCCCATCGTGCAATGCACGATTGTATTGATAATACACAAATGAGTAACACTCATATGAACCAGGTTCATACATGAACTCTATCATTGTTATATGTAAAAACTATCACTTTTATACAAAAAAACTTTTACTGTTTAAAAATATAAAGCATTTTTTAAACAGTGATTGTTTTTGTACACAACAGTGATAGTTTTTATACATAGCAGTGAGAGTTTTTGTATGTAACAGTGATACTTAAAAATAATCTAGTTCATAGCATGAACCAAGTTTATACAAGATTGTAAAGTCCAAAGTCCGGCCTTGATAGTCGCGAAACAAACATACCCTTAGGTACAGTATTGGGTTAGGATCTATGGCCCCATAAATTGGGCCTTAATCATTTACAGTAGAAACTCCATACAATCATATTGTCGGGACAGAGAAAAAATATTACTATAAGGAGGTTATTCTTAAATAGAGTTTTACATAGAAAAATGATTTTTTTTTGGAAAAAAAATACTACATTCAATATAATACATACTATACTACATGTATATAAATTTATTAACAAATTCATGTATCTAATTAATATGAATTTGATTAAAATAAATACATACACTTTAAGCATACAAAAAGGTGTTTATGGAGACGAATTATATTGTACACGCAAGTTGAAGGATGTAGTGACAAGCCATAAAATTAAGATGTCGTCACAATTAATCATAGATAAATATTTTAGGATCTTAATTGTAATGATATATAAATTTTTGTATATAATGCAATTTATTCTTATATGGAGGTATAAATCCTTAAGACGGGATCGGAAAAAAATATGTCTTATTACAATGTGGAGTTTATTCCTAAATATAACTGGTCCCGAGTTGGGACCGTAATTTTTTATTATTATAGAGAGTTTATTCTTATATAGAGTATTCCTATAGGGGGTTCTACTGTATATATGATATGCTTGAGATTGTTTCAAAGATTATCAGAATAAGGCCACGAGCCTATTTCACGAGCTGGACCCTCTAGTCCTTTTTTTCACTGCACTTGGTTCAACAAATCATGTCTCAATATCTATATATGTGGTTCGTCTCAAGCTTCATCAAAATATTTTAAAAAAAATTAAAAATTCAATATAAATATAACATCATAACCCACAAATATAAAAAATAGTAAGCCGGATAATTACGAGCAAAACAGAGAATTATTGTCATAAAACACCCAATTAAAGCACACAAATTACCTAATAGTTCTGACTTATCAAGAGTCTATCTCGCAAATAGGAAAATAATCATTTATTTTTACCCATAAGATTTGGAAGTCTAATGTACCTGCATGTATAAGAGGTTCTTCTTCCAATAAGGATGGGCATTCGGTTATTCGGTTACCAAATCGAATCAAATTGGCAATAATCGATTTTTCAATTGAAATTTTTACAATAATGAACTGAAATTGAACCATATAACTACAAAACTGGTCTTAATTGAACCAGATATTTCGCTTCGATTTCAATAAAATTTATTATGTGGCTTTTTAAATTGAACTACTTTTTTAAGAGCATTATTTCTTGTAAATTGTGAAATAAGTATTGAATCTATTGAGAAATAAGAATGATTTAACTAAATAAGTATTCATATGATAAAAGTATTCAAGAAAAAACCACAAGTATTCAGGATTCTATAAGATATTATATGTCACAATCCCGATTTTCGTATACCAATCATGCAAAAAAAATTATAAGAATTTGCAGCGAAAGATAAAAATAAGTAAATACGAACTCAAAGATTCAAAATTATATTCAAAGAGATGTAACTTATACTTAAAAGTAAAATTTAAATCTGAATCCAAAAATCATAAAATAAAATGGTAATATTTTTCCAAATAATATAAAGTCGCATCCATCGTCCCTCCATCGCACTCCTTTAATCCATAAAATGTTAAGTTGATTGGGGTGAGCAATACTACTAGCTTAGTGGATTCTCTTTGTCACTAGTAAAATATCACACATAAATAAAATCATCAACTCGCACAACATGCATGTTGATATTGCCACCGATGTTACAACATTGGTTACAACATCACTATTCGGTCTTTCTTCCTAACACCTAACATTTCTGTGTTCAATGTTGTCTTTAATGTTGTTGACTACAGGTTGACGATCTAGGTTATTCTTCAAGATTCCAGAAGGTTCCACAAGCTTCAAGAATCGAGTAGAAGAGACTAGATCATGCGGCTGTTTTCAGAACTTGAAGAACCCACGAAGTGGCGGTTGAACAAGATCATGAGTTAGTGGATGAAAGAGTTTCTACATCGTTCAAGGAGGCTCTAATAAAGCATACACGAAGTCTATAAATAGAAGAGACTGGAGTGCATATCAATTGTCGTGTATTGTTTAGTCGAAGCAATAACCAAGTATCAACTGTTGAGTGTTTAGTGCATATAGAGTGATAGGGTCGTCGTTGTGGAGTGTTTAGCTATAACCAGTAATTGTATGGTTTGCAATACTTCGAGTAGTACTGGATTTATTGTATGTGGAATGTTAGTCCCGGTGAAGATAGTTTCATACACATAGAATAGTCACCTCTGGTCGTGTAGAAATACACTTAGCCTTAGATCATATGTTTGATCTTATTTTCAAGAGGATTCGATCTGTGAACCTCTTTGTACTCATTGTTTGTTAAATAGTGATTTCAGTCATAAGGCTTCACAATCTATTTGATATAGATTGTGCAAAGTCTTATTAAAATAATATGTGTGCTGTGTTTCTGAGTCTTTATCTTTTGTTTTACTACTGTTACTTTGAGTGTTACAACATTCAGTATAACATCAGTCTGTTCGATCGGTTAATTCGGTTTAGCTATAAATGAGGTGTCAATGTATTGGTCAATCTATATATGATAGAGTTGCATCCAAGGAGATTTCCCTCCTGACCGTAGTCCCCGCAAGTACAAAATAATGTACGTAATATGTCAACATAGAATGATGTAGCAAGTAATAATTAAATCCACACAAACATTTAAAGGTGACAAAGTATCCAATCAAAAGTAAGAAAAAAATTGCACCTCGAATTAATGTCGTGGATACAAAAGACCTAATGCAATAACTTTAATCCTTGTTGTCATCGTATCATAAACCACCTCGAGTAAGAGAAATAAAACTGGAGTTGTGAAAAGTATGAAATAATATTTTTATGTGTGTTTTGATTTCACAAAAAGATACCTCTATTTATAGGGACATAAATATATTTTCTAGTGGAACTAGGATTTGAATATTTTATGAAAAACTTGAGATTTGATTCTTGTAGATAGATGTAAAATTTTGAAGATATCTTTTTATAAAATCTAATAATTAAATAAATAAATTTAGAATAATAATAATATTATTATTATTATTATTATTATTATTATTATTATTATTGTTATTATTATTATTATAGTGGAACGGGACTGTGGAATATGGAACAAATGTAGTATTATTGTTGGTATTAACGTTGGTCTCATTTTCGAAAGGGGTTATGATGAAAAATTGATTTATGAGTTTTAATTTAATTTTATTTTATTTTTGAAGCGCAATTTATGAATTTTATGAGTTCTAATTAAATAGTCAAAGTTTGGTCATTTTATTTAAAGAAGACGGAGTTTCTTGTAGATAAAATTTAAGAATTTGATTTAAAATTTCTCGTATAAATTTTGGAAGATTGTTTTTGGTGATGTTGTATAAATGTTGTTTCATATGTTGGACAACACTCTGCACAATATCAGGAATTTGTCATTTTTCCTGTCACAAACTCCGATTTGTTAGATGTTTCTTTTTATGTTTCTTACATGCAGGTTGACGGACATAACAGTTATATGTCAGGCGGTTGCAGTTGTAAGAGTGAGAAATAAAAAGATCATGAGGTGGTTACCACAAGATCACAGATTAATGGATGGAGACTTTCTAAGTTGTCCAAACCAAACCTAGTGGATAGGATGCAGTTGAATGCAAAGTTTATATACATACACACTGCATTGGACGAAATCAAGTGAGAAAAGTGATATCAAAATTGCTCTTCTCCAAACTTTAGAGAGTAGTATCCAAGACACAACCTTGAGTGTTTGTAACATCTAGGAGCGTGAGGGTCGAGACTATTTGATTTGTACTTGTCAAATGTATTCCAACATTCTTACCAGTATTATTTTGTCTAAGTAGTTCGACTGTTAGGTTGAATAAGATCACTAGCCACTTGATTGAAAAGATTATTTTTGGTATGTGTGGTTTTTACACTATACATTTTAGGGTCTTGTATGAGATTCTTGTGTATCTCATTACTTGTTATAGTGATGTTTTTAGCCAACATCTATGAGGCCCGTATAGTCTAAATTAAGACTATACAAAATTTTGAAATCATTTGCACTGTGTTTTTAAGACTTCCGCTATCATATATTGTTTTATATGGTACACAATATTTTTAACAACACTCTGAAAAATACACGCACACACACTTTCAATTTTCTTAAAAAGATACATTGGAATTCAAATCTTTCTAAATTTCGTAAAGATACGAGAAGTAGTTGGAGGACAGTTTGGAATTTTGATAAAAATATAATTTGTAAATAGTGAAAGATAGATTTGAATTTTAAAAGTATTGAAAAAGTCTCTTATTTGATGTTTTAAAAAAAGTTATAATTACTTTGAAATTTTAGGGGTGTTAGATTATATGAACTAGGACTAGATTTAGAGGGCTTATATATATAGTGTTCCAATTCAGTTCGACTTACGGGTTTTCAATTTTTGTACCTTAAAAACCATAATCGAAACTGAATATCGAAAATTTTGAAATTCAAAATTGATACCGTAACGAATACCAAAATTTTTGAAATTCAGATGCGATGCCAAACGAATACTAAATTAAGCCCACCAAATTTAAATCTCGATTCTGCTCAATTTTTGGTTATTACCAAATAATGCTCACCCCTACTTCCAAATACGGAAGAGATGTGTTAATGGTCAACTACGCCAACATTTTCGCTGAAGAAAATCTTGACTTCCCACAGTTAATAATCTAGTCCCGGCACATTCATACTATCTAGTGCCTCTTTTCATGAATTATACTCTTAGTCATGAGCGGATCTCTTGTTGTCCGAATTGGGCTCCAGCCCAGTGCACATTCCAAATAATCTTTTAAATATATATGTTACATATTTTAAATTATAAGCATTAACCTAGTCCAAAATATATTATTTCCCATCCTACCACATAAAAACCCATTTTCTTAAATAATTGACATCGTGCACTCATAGTTCATTTTAGAACCATGCAACTTGTTTACATTGAATCGTACAACTATATTTTCATATTAATAGTTGCATGGTTCAGTGTAAACAAATTACATCTTTCAATATAACAAGTTGCATGGTTCTAAAATGCAATATGAGTGCACAGTGCACCTAAATACATACAAGACTTAGTCATTTTTCTTTTAGAAATGAAATCGTGATAGGGTACAACATAAATGAACATTAAAATATTTTCTCTCCGTCCACCATATTTATTCTCATTTTCCTTATTTGTTTGTCCACCAAATTTATTCTCATATCTTTTATGAAAACACACACTTTATATTTATCCTCCAACTACACTCACAAACAACCACTTTATTTATAAGTGGGCCCCACAATACACTATTTTATCTATTTTTTTCTTAAATCATGTGCCCAAATGAGTGGGTGTAAATATTTTTGACTGAGGGAGTAATATATATAAATTTTAACGTGTCGAAGCGTTTATTTTTCAGCCCACTCCACTATTAATCCCGGCCCCTGCTCTTAGTAGGCAGTTCAGAGAAATAGAAGACATTCATTGGGAAATAATAAATGTGTGAGTATTGGAGCAACCCTGCATACCCTACCCTGTGACGAATATCACTACGATTCACTTGACCAATAAGCACAGAAAGTCCCTCCACGCGAAGGAGGAAAAGCTATGGGGAGAGTGAGCTTCCTTTTTTTAATGGAAAAGTTTATGATTATGCAAGCTCAATCATTCAAAATTAGATCGACATAATTTCAATTTAAATTGATCACAATATGTTTAAATTACCCCTATCTTAACGTGTGGGGAATTAAGTCATAAGAGTCAGCTTATATATTTTTCTAGCAAAATCTTTTATACAAATTTGAGCATATTTGGATTTATACAAATCGCCCAAATCAGTGCAAATTTTTAATCAACGCAAATATTGTTGGTATTACATGACCCACAATAAGTCTTACAGAAACAAATTCAATTACTTTCCGATCAAATTTTGGCTAATTCTTGATGATTCGACGGTCAAACCATATACCATTCTCTTCGTCTCTCCAAGCCTACCATTCGGATGCTCTCAATTGCTAATTTTGCATGACCTAGCTCGACAAATTTGTATTTTATAGACTTTTCTATTGTTTACTCGCCTATATCACATTTTTTTATATTTTTTGCCACCTGCTCTTCCTCATTAAGTGTTTACTATCCTAAATCATGGAGAACAAAAGTTTTTTGGTCATATAACTTTCCTGTAATCTATTTTTGATCCCAAAATATTTAACTATCCAATTTTGGTCTCATAACTATTGTGTTTGTCCAATTTTGGTCCCATTTTCGCCGGAAAAACAAAAACGACGTCATTTTCGTTCAAAAATTGTGGATCTCCGATTGCGCGTGTGTCCAAATTATCGTTTGTCCAATTTTGGTCCCATAACTGTTGTGTTTGTCAATTTTGGTCCCATAATTATTGTTTTTGTCCAATTTTGGTCTCATGTTTATTTCTTTTAATTTTAATTTTAGCTGTAGCATAATTTTAGTTACTACATAATTTTAATAATTTTTTTAAGTTGCAGAATTTAATCTTAATATTAATTAAAATTTTAATTTAAATTTATTTGTTGGAATTACCTAGGAGTGAAAAAATAAAAAATATAAAAAATAAACAATCAGCGTCCACGTCACACGCATGATCGAAGATTGGACGTGTGATGTGTGACGTCGTTTTCGTTCAAAAATTGGGGATCTCCGACCGCGCGTGTGACGTGGACGCTGACTGTTTATTTTTTATTTTTTTACTCGATTCATTTTATTATACACCTAGATAATTCAAACAATAAATTTAAATAAAAAAATTAATTAATATTAAGATTAAATACTACAACTTAAAAGAATAATTAAAAGAATAATTAAAATTATGCTACAACTAAAATTAAAATTAAAAGAAACAAACATGGGACCAAAATTGGACAAACACAATAGTTATGGGACCAAAATTGGACAAACGCAACAGTTATGAGACCAAAATTGGACAAACGACAATTTGGACACACGCGCGATCAGAGATCCCCAATTTTTGAACGAAAACAACGTCGTTTTTGTTTTTCCGACGAAAATGGGAACAAAATTGGACAAACGCTATAGTTATGGGACCAAAATTAAACAATTAAATATTTTGGGACCAAAAACAAATCACGGAAAAATTATGAGACCAAAAAACTTTATTTCTTCTAAATCATGCCAACACCGAACGACGATATTTGTTAAGTTGAACCCAAGTCATTATCATCCATTGACCTATATATTCTTCAAAGAAAATAAATAATATTTCAAATCAAATCACCTTTTTATGTTTTAGTTTATTAGTTGAGAATTTTTTTTGAAATATAATTATTCACCATTAGCCGTTTATATATATATATATATATATATATATTAATAAAAGAGGTGATATTATATTACATTTATCTCTAAAACGTACTTTCATATTAATTAAGAAATATTTAAAGACTATATTTTAACTCTATTATTATGTATGTCAAACAACATTATTTTATAAGTCGAACAATATTACTTTTTTGACGTGATTTTATATTGGTAAACAAGTAATTATATTTATTGTACGCACTCAGGTGCACCATACACTTATAGTGCATTTTAAAATCATGTAACTTGTTATATTGAAAGATGCAATTTATTTATACCGAACAGTGTAACTATTAATATGAAAAAAATAATTACATTATTTAGTATAAATAAGTCGCATATTTCAATATAATAAATTGCACGGTTCTAAAATACAACATAAGTGCACGGTGCACCAGAGCATACCCATAAAATGTTGTCCCGAAACTGTTAATGATCCACAACTTTTAACTTGGCAATTATTTGGGCGAAATTTTAACTATATGGCCGCGAGGATTTAGCTACGTATTTTTATGTAATTTGTTTATATGGTGACTGTCTCCATTGCTGATTTTTAAGCTATATAACTCGTTTCTAGATGAGTTGGATCCATTAGATTTGGTGTTGTGCATTTTAGTGGACTTGCACCATGTAAACCTCATGACTGAACTATCGTGAAACATAATACACATAAATTATATCAATATTATGCATAAAAATTATTACTATTATTATAAAAATTATCACTATTTAAAAAATAATTTATTTACAAACAATTATAACTTTTATATATACCAGTAGTAATGTTTATACAAAATAATGATAATTTTTTTTCATAACAGTGATATTAAAAAAATAGAATTCATCTTGAATCCGAATTCACATAAGTTTTTGTCATAGAGAACCAACTCATTTTGCTTACATCTAATTCAAAATGTATTTAATTATTTTACATGATATTATTCTTCACCTAAAAAACCGACTCTCTCCGTCTCATAATTAATTGAACATTTACTATACACATAGATTTTTAAAAAATAATATTTTTTTTATTATCAAAAGAGATAAAGTTGGGGGATAAAAGATAAAGTAGTGGCACTTATATAAATTAAAAGGGATAAAGTTGACTTTAGTGTAAAAAAAGTAATGAAATTGGGTGTAATATTAAGGTGTTTGATATATAAAATAGAAAAACATTATTTTATTACCATTTATAGAAATGTTCAATTAAGTTTGGGATGAACCACTTTGACAAATATTCAATTGAATTGGGGACGGAGGTAGTAATAATTTAATTTATGAAATTTATAAATATATTAATGTATAGCATTTTAGAGAAGTTCAACACATCTTTATATATATATATATATATATATATATATATATATATATAATAAAATTTTGAATAGAATAATAATTTGAATACCACTATCAAATTGACTAAAAATCATATTTAAATTCAAATTTTAAATGAATATGAATATTTTAATAGTTTAATAATGATATTCATTTCGACATTTTAAAAAATAGGGATCCTGATATGCGAACTTTAGTGGAGTTGAATGAGGATGGAATTGAGTGTGAAGTGAAGGAGGATAAGTTCTCCGATGGTTTGGGTGTCGCTGAAGATTTGAATTCATATTACAAGACGGTGAACAGTTCGGCCCCTATTCCAATCAGATCCGATGGGACAAAGGTTAAGCCAATATTGAAGACGCCGAAGTCCTCTCTTAGCCCGATTGCACTCTGTGCAAGGATTGAGGACAATCCTAATAAATGAGCTCCAAAAGAAGGCAGATCTAATGTGAAGCTTGTTTCAAAAGATGAGTCAAATGCAATAATGGTCATGAATATAGCAGCTAGTCGGGATTACATAAGGTTGGAATCGATGAAGCCGCCTTGGTAGGATTGGACTTGGCGTCCAAAGTTCGTGGCATGGTATTTGACAGATTAGAGGGACGAGTACAGGGTTGTGTATAGGTTCAGATTGGTGGGGCTCTTGGCTTCTAGTTTGTTGTGTGAATAATGGTTGACTTTTATGATCTTTGGAGCTCGGATTGACCGCTTGATGATGGGTTTCTCTTGTCTGGCTTGTTGTTTGTAAGCTTGGGCTGTTTGGGCTTCTTTCCTTGGGTCTTCGGGCCTGTTGGTTTTTTCTTGGGTTTTTTGGTTTATTTTTTTCTTTGGGCCTGTGTGCCTTTGTCTTCGTTTTGTTTGTGCTCTTTGTTTAGGCCATTTGGGCCGCCTCTCCGTCTCTTTATTTTTAGTTTTTTTGGGCTGGTCTTTTTTAGGCTGCAGCCTCTTGCTTTGCACTTTGGACCGGGTTGTGGTCCCTCTTATATTTTTTCTTCTTTTAATATGATCTTGATTTTAGTGTTAAAACGGGTTGAATCATATCACAAGGAACAACCAATAAACAAATCAATTTAATTTGTTCACGAGGGTCTCTTATATATGTTTCTATCAGGATATCCCCGAGGACCGAGACTCCTGATTCTTGTGGTTATCGCATGTGCGTTCGTCATATTTGTTGCATATATTATAGATTTCGCCTTGTATGAAATCGTGATCTCAACTTTATGCTTGTTTTTGGGTAAATGAAGTAATTGTCATGAAAGGTAAAAGACCGTAGCTAATCACACACGAGTTGTTACTCTACACACCCGTTACTTTACACACCCAACTAATATTTTAGTCTTTACTCAATACACACATTGTATATAGTCCATTGTACCATTCTAATTAAAAATAAAAAATCTAATATAAATCAACACCAACACTTATACACCCAAAAAACTCAAAAGTAAAGTAACGATGTCGACTACGCTAGTCGACCACTATAAATGTCGACTAGAGTGGTCAACCACAAAGAATGTCAACTAGATTGGTTGACCATAAAAGTGTCGACCAATTTGATTGACTTTCAAAATTGTAGACCACAATGATTGTCCATTATCAATGTCGACGAACTTGGTTGACCTTTCAAAATATCAAGAACAATTAGACAAACAGAAAGGATGATTCTATTTTATTTTTTCTAATAAAATATTTAACATGAATATGTTTTTCAAGTAGGGACATATATTATAACAAGCATCATCCATTCATCCATAATAAGATGCACTACAAATATTTCAAAAAGTTATAAAATATAATGTTCCATAACATAATAGATTTCAACATTCAATGATCATCTTGGTTAATTGTATGTATGCTTTGTTAAACCGAGTTACTTGTTGTGGGTAAAATGCATCTATCTGGGCTTCAAAGTAGGACTTCCAAGACCTTGCAATTGGATAGCAATTTTCAGACCATTGTTTTACTACCGGCGGAAGAGGATGTCCCTTTTCAAGATGCACCTATGAGCAAATTGCCAACATAATCACCTACATTGCTCTCACATTGTGTTAGAATCCTATGAATGAAACCACAAAAACCAAATAGACCTAAACCTGGTCATTTCTCAAGAACATTAGCTAAAGAGTTTGATACTAACCTGAAACTACCACTTGGATCTGGAACCTATTTTTGAAATATGAATTAAAGTAGTAGATCTTTTAGCACCTTATTGCTGTGGAAAATTGAAGATTATAAGTCACTGGTCACCAAAAGTGACAACATTATAAAATATCAACCATTGTCGTTAATAATATATCAATCATATTTAATATCATTTGATTATATGCCTTAGACTTACAATAATATTGTGTAGAATGTAGTGGAGGGTTAGATGAGACACATGTTCATCTCACTGTTCCAGCAGAAGATCGAAGCAAATAAAAAAATAGAAAAGGTTTTATAAGTACTAATGATTTAGGAGTGGGTGATGCTAATTTAAAATTTATCTATGCACTACCTAGATGGGAGGGATCAGCTTCAGACGCACGAGTACAACATGATGCTTTATATAAAAGTTTCTAGAGGTAGGTTAATTCTTTTTGTCAATATTTCTTAATATTTCAGTTAAATCTTGTGGATTCGGGTTACACAAATGGTTCAGGGTTTCTTGCCCTATATAGAGAGACTCGATACCATCTAAATGAGTGGAGAGGAAATACTCCAAGTAATTACAAAGAACTATTCAATCTTCGACCCTCATCTGCAAGAAATGCAATCGAAAGAGCTTTTGGCTTATTAAATAAAAGATGGATATTTTGAGGAATGCAAGTTTTTATGCTGTAGAGACTCAAATTAAAATCATCAATACATATTTTATTTTGCCTAATTTTGTGCACGATGAGATGTCGGTCGGTCCTTTGTTGGTCAAGGTTGATAGAGAATTAGTTAAACAAGATACAATTGAAGATGATGATTCAAGTATTGAAGAACAAATAAGAGTCGTTAAAACTAGAACATAGTGGACAACTTTTGGGGATAATCTTTCTAAGAAAATATTCGAGGAGTATCAAGCTAGACGAGCATAGTTTGTTCATATTTTGTTTAAAACATTTGCTAGCATTTTTTTATTTGAATTCAATGTTAAAATGATATAGTGTGTTTGTTTTTTTCATATGAGAGTTTATGTGATTAGTTATTTACCTTTCTATGTGATATTGATTAGCTTTTGATTTAGTTGATATTAGATTAATCCTTATTTTTAAGTGTAGTCAACTTAAATATTTGATGTTGACAAACTTTAAATATATATATATATATATAGTGAATAATATATGGCTAGCAACATGAAGAAATGAGCAACAAATAAAGGTAATCTTTCTCGAGGTGGACATGGTGAAGACAATGTTTCTTTTGATTTTAATAGTCATGTTTATATTGATCATTATAATTTCTTGTATTGACCTTATTTGTATGTTGACTTGCAGCAGTCAAATACAAATAGTCATATGTAGTTTGGAACAAAGAAATGGATAGTCATTTGGAAACTATTTTGTCTGAGCAAATGGCTAAAGGAAACAAGTGTGATGGTGATACTTGGAAGCCCCAAGCTCTGCAAGCTGCTGTGATATATATGTTAGTGTTAGTGTCCTAGAGACAATCATTTGTATGGACATAATACTAAAATAATATTCAGTGTTGGTTTAATATTATTGTTTGTTTAATATTAAATGTATGGCATTACACTTATTAGAATATTATGTTTGATTGTTTGCATTTGTTCTTATCTGTGTTCCCTTGAATTACTGCTGTCATTGAGTACGTGAGATCTCAGATGACTTAAGCATGATTCTCAAACAGTAAGATCTGACTTAAGCAAGGATCATCGAGAATGAGATATTGATGATGCAATGGAGATCGGTGTTCGATCTGCATCATACTCTGTTGGTCCCGGTGTAAACGAGTCTTACACGTGTATGGGGGGGGAATACACGTGTTCAGTGTTTTTAAACTTTTTTTCATCGAGGTCACTTGGGTCGGATAATCCTCAAGATTAGGTTCGAGAAGCACAAATCGCTCCGAGTCAAAGTTCATCGAGAGATGTGATCCGCTTTTCGAGATACCTCGGATAATCACAACCGAGTCCTCGAGTGTCGAGAGATCCCGAAAGTTGCTTGGATCAGATAACTAACTTACTGAATCCTCAGAAAAAAGTTCAGTTTGATAACTATCTGTTCTAGCTACTCAGTCGTGCGGAATGGTTGGCCCTTTAGATTATACTCGTTTTAAGCTTTGCTGAAAGCCTTCCCTTTATGAAATAGTGATTAGGCTGTGATTCACTTATGCAACTTCAGTGGATTGATTCCAAATCGAATATCAATTGAAAAGTATGCTTTCAAAACAAGTCAATGCAACAGTTAAGTACAGATAAGGAAAGCAAATAAAGAACACAACAATTATAGTGGTTCAGAGACTCAAGCTCCTACGTCCACTCTCCCTGACTCTTCAGAGAACTCTTCACTATCAACTTCTGAGCTTTCTGACTACCTCGTAGTTTACTTACTCAACTCGGCCCTAAGTTTTCTGACTACTCCACGTAGTTTACTTACTCAACCCGATCTTGAGCTTTCTGACTACCTCCGTAGTTTACTTACTCAATCACACACAAGCATTGGGACTACCCTCAGTAGCTTACTAACTTCTCCTCTAGAGTTTTTACGACTACTCCGCCGTAGTTTACTAACTCTTTACAACTCTTTCTCACCAACAAACACACTCCAACTACCTTCTCAAGGGTTTTGGGGGTTTCTCGGTTGGTTTCCAACTAGGATGAGATATCCTTTACAATGAAGCACAATGCAAAGGGTTATGATATCTTGACTAAGCTTTGGATATGACTATCAAGCTAGGCTTAGTTTAGTGAGCTCTCTTCAATATACAAGCACTTGGGAAATTCTAAGTTTTTTGAGTGCTTTCACTTTTACAAGAATAAGTTTGAGCTCTTGAGTTGCGTATAAATTTCCCGTAACCTTACAATGTAGAGGGTCACCAGTATTTATAGGCATACACCAAGGTCACTTTTGAAAACTATCCGTTGGAGAGATAGCCGTGAGTTCCTCTTGTGGTGTGTGAAACGGCTATATTTAGGGTTTGAAACTCCCTAACACGTTTTTAGGTAATAGCTTTTCATGTAGCCGATCTTCACTTTTTTGCGATCGGAACTTTTGTACATCCGACATCTTTTTTCAAAAACGACTGTCATCATTTTGTCGATTGTCGATGGATGGCGATGTCGTCTTCTTCTTTTTAACTTTTGTCTCCAGTTAAAGGTAGACACTTTCAACGGCTCTTTTGGTTACAAACTCTGAGTTTGATATAACCTTAACAACACTTCTTCGACTTAGTTCCTTTTGTGCGCATTTGAATGTCTTGGCAATATCTAACTTCTAAGGAATCGCGATCTTCTCAAGATTGCATCCTTTAGATAGATATTATCGCTTTTTGCCTCGGAACATTCATGTTTATCTCGAGCATTCAAGACATTATCGAAGTCTTCAAGAATTCCGTGCCTTCAATATTCTTGATCTTCGATTCTTGATCTTACATCTTCGTGTCTTTAGAGTCTTCTCGAGTCTTGTGGTCTTTGAATCTTTGTAGTTTATCTTGACCGATGTATCGAGTCTTAGTGTTGAGTCTTGATTTACTCAAGATCATCATCGAAGTCTTGAAGATCTCGGTTTCATCTTGAAACCGGATACTTCGTAAACATCTTGAGTTCTCCGAGTCTTGTAACCTATCCTAAACTATATCTGCTGACTATACATTTTGCAGATAACATCCTGAATACTCTAAAACTGAATCCTGACTCAACTATCAAGATCATTCTGAACATGTCATACTTTTAGGGGTTTTGGGATCTTAATCAAAATCATATATCTTTATTAAATTCATCTCCCAACATACTCTTAGAGAGTGTAGTAAGATCTCACTTACTACGAGATACAAGGTATCTCATGATGGATGCACAAATACCTTAGAGGGTATTGGTATACCCATCCGAGCAACCGTTTGATGTAGTTCCACTATATGTGTCTACGGGTGTCTCGGTTAGTGGGAGCGATGCGATACTCCTTTGACTTGAGGTCAATACGCACGACATGTATGGGATGATGAACTTTGACCATGACCGACGCTTGCACACGTCTATGGGTAGATATGGCTTGGATTGGGTTCATCACGAAGTGCATGTGCGTGGTAGTTGAACCAAGATAAAAGTGGATTTAGAGAGAATACTCATCTTCTCGTCATAATTGGATCAAAGTCATTGGCCAATGCACGCCACCTTGGACTTTGTGACCAAAGGTGACACAAATGATCAATTAGTGATTCGAGATAAATCGATTAAGCTATTTGAATAGACACTTCATCATGTTCAAGGCTAATCGAGTATTCGTGAATGAAAGGAGGAAATCACAATAGCCTATGTTATAGTTACAGGTAGTTGCACATTTCTCGCAACGTATCTCATATATTGAGATTGTCTGATTTATTGTCTAGGGTTCAATTAAGACCGTTAGTTTGACTAATTACTCGATATATGAGGGCATATAGGTCACACAACAAGTAACTCCCGTGTACGGATTATAGTTGGTTGATTAAGTATTAAATTGGATTTAATATTTAATTTATGGAGAAATAATAATATATTAATTTGGAATTAATTATTATTATTATTTAATTAAATTAGATTTAATTAAATAAGAATCCCAAAATAATATTATGGAATATTATTGTAGGAAAATATCTGTAGGAAAAACATATCTTTGAGATATGGTTTTCAAGATTAGGAATTATCTTCCTAATAAAGATTTGCTTAAGATATAAGCTAATCTCTCCCTATATATATGACGTCCCGGGATTCATTATTTATGACAACAAGAAAACCTAGTTTCTCCATAAAATCTAGGATAAGAGTTTTCCTAGCAAATTCCGTCTCAGATTCAACACTGGCAGATCTGTGTAATTCTGTCTACGGGGATTACGTGGATACCGTATTTGAGAAATATGCTATTGAAATACTGTAAGATTTCTTGTTATGTTTAATCGCACTCGTTTAAAGCAATTAACTGTTCGTTGTTGGTGAACTATTTATTTTCGCTGCGCATGTATAACGTGTTTACGTGCCTATATATTCCAACAATATCTAAATTCAACGTTGCAGCTGACTTTAAAAGGATAACATAAAAAATAGGCTAAAAAATTGGGAGAAGTATTATAATGTTGTATATGACGTCCAAACCAATCAGAGTGGTTTTACATAGGATGATGAGAGGCAAATGATTTCAGTTACTTCAAATATGGGGAGGGGGGAGGGGAGGGAGGGAGGGAGAGAGAGAGAGAGAGAGAGAGAGAGAGAGAGAGAGGATAAATCCATTTGTAAATCCACTTTGAATCCAACACAAGGAATTTAAAATCCATTCATTTAAAATTCATTGTCAAGAAAACCTAGTTTCTCCATAAAATCTAGGATAAGAGTTTTCCTAGCAAATTCCGTCTCAGATTCAACACTGGCAGATCTGTGTAATTCTGTCTACGGGGATTACGTGGATACCGTAGTTGAGAAATCTGCTATTGAAATACTGTAAGATTTCTTGTTATGTTTAATCGCACTCGTTTAAAGCAATTAACTGTTCGTTGTTGGTGAACTATTTATTTCCGTTGCTGCGCATGTATAACGTGTTTACGTGTCTATATATTCCAACAATATCTAAATTCAACGTTGCAGCTGACTTTAAAAGGATAACATAAAAAATAGGCTAAAAAATTGGGAGAAGTATTATAATGTTGTATATGACGTCCAAACCAATCAGAGTGGTTTTACATAGGATGATGAGAGGTAAATGATTTCAGTTACTTCAAATATGGGGGAGGGAGGGAGGGGGAGGGGGAGTGGGAGGGGAGGGAGGGGGAGAGAGAGAGAGAGAGAGAGAGAGAGAGAGGATAAATCCATTTGTAAATCCACTTTGAATCCAACACAAGGAATTTAAAATCTATTCATTTAAAATTCATTGTCAAATCAAATTCCTCCATCCAAATGGAGCATTAGATTGTTTTAGTTGAATTCTCTCAACCATAGTAGCACTAACTGATAGTGCTAATTCTTGATCATCGGATTTTACACATGTGTTCCACCTTCAATGGAATCTTAGAATCAAAGTGATTTCCAAATGCATATATTGTAATAGTATTTTTTATTTAAATTAAATGTATAGTACATAATTCATTATTACATGAAGTGAGTTGAATCTACAAAGATCGAACTCAATAAAGGTCTAAAATATGCGTACACTAAGAAGATACCATCAATCTATATACACACACACATATAATATGATGAAGAAGAAATCAATTCTTCACCTCCTAAATCTCTAAGCTGACTTCGAAAACAGGGGCAGGTCACGCCAACAAATCACCACACCCCCATTCTCCTCTTTGATCTTATAACCATCACACTTATGAGTCTGTAATACTCTCTTTGCTTGCAATAAAACATAATATCTCAAAGGCACATTTACAAAACCAGTTGAATCGAATCTTTGGCACCATTTTTCGAGCTTTTCGTGCCTTTCTCTCCTCTCTAATCCCTCACAAGCTATGATATTCTTGATTTCTTCACCTAACAACATTTTCTCCATTCTCAGCCTCTTTATAGACCCTCTTGGTAAAGTAGACTCAAAACAATCAAACAATGATAAAAGTATGATGACTCTGATACCCTCATCATCAACTCCTTCCCATTATGATCACAATCTTGCTTTGTTACAACCATAATTTTGGGATATGAACCCCAGAATGCACCCAAAATGTTATCAAGACTTAGTGAGTGACTCAATCCCATGTCATAACTCGAACTATGACAATGACAGGCTTTAACTTTTTAATAACATCAAATTCATCACAACCCAAAAGAGTATGCAACTGCATAATCGAACTAACTGCTAGGGCTTCCCTAGTTTTAAGTTTTAACCCCCAATTTCTCAAAATCAAGATTCTCCAGTTTGCTCACCACAAGGTTGAACTGAAACCCTTAATCCAATTTCTCAGCTTCTTCACTCAATACATGACCCATATGATCCAAAACCTCGTCTTCTTGATGGATACCCATGATCCTCAAATGGGGCGGGCCTTCGAGCCGGGAACTCAAATCCTAAATTAAGTCAATCCACTGCGACGGCTCATCCACTTTCAAATCAATAACATGAACAATCTCCTCCCCTTCCATTGATTCCACAATCGTCTGATTAAAAAAAATCAGAAAACCCACCGTCATAATCGGCAGAAACTCAGAAAACATCTTGCGAATCAACATTTCTTCCACGATAATCGAAACCATAGTCGAGTGAAATACCTTATGAACACTGGGCCAATTTATTAAGATTTTATCAGCGAGGGCTTTAGAGAAATATGACGTGATTTGCTGCATTATGTCGCCTTCAGGTGATGCGAGATGGGAAATCTGATCGAGGGCCATGTTTGTGTTCTCGAGATTTTTTGACGCAACGTGACTCGCACACTTGATGGCAGGTGTGTTGGGGAATTATTTGCATGGATCTATTTGGGATGAATATTTAAATACAAATTTAATTCTAACAATTATTACTAGCATGAATTAATCCTATATTAATTCAAATAATAATTCAACAACAAATCATGCATATAAACAGTTCACATAAATCCTACGCATGCGGAATTGCTATGGGTTTACGTGAACTAACCTCTTGGAGTGGCAATGGTCTCGTCGATTAAACACACCGAAAAGCCTTCCCAAGTATTCTCTAGTCCTTGCTCGACAATCCGGTGGAAGGATGCTCGCGAACAATTAACAAAAGGGAAAATAAAAAATTATTGCACCACCTTTGTGGATTTACTAATTTTTCCAGCACATGGAATTGTCCTTGGGAATGAAAGAATCATCCCCTATTTATAGATAGGGTGGTGGTCGCAACTTTGGGAAAAACAATGTGGGAAAATCTTTTCTTGATCTCCAAGAAATCTTGAATAAATCTCCTATATTCTTTTCTTCATAATTAAAATATTCCACAAAAATCCCACCTTATCTTGTTATGGCATATTTTTCGAAAATTAAGAGACAAGATTCCAAGATTTGGATCTTCTTGAATTTATGTGATATACTTGTATTTCAAGAAATACATATCTACCATAATATATTTTCAAGAAAATCAAGAAAATCTTTCTTTCCCTTAATTATCAAAATTTTCAAAAATTTCAAATATGAATAACCAAGTGGGAGATTTCTTGAATTTAATGAGATAATCTTGTATTCCAAGAATACATATCTTCATTCCATAACAAAATTCAAAGAAAATCTTTCTCCCCTTTTATTCATAATTTTTGAAAAAAACAAGGAAAATTAGGCAACAAAATTTATTTTATTTTTAAACACCTTTTTCAGTTATTGGACTTTATGTTGGGCTACTTGGGGGGCCTTTAGGAGAATTAAGATTGGACCTTCCAATGGATCTTGAATTATCAATATTGAGCCACAATATTATTCAAGCCCATAAATATTAATTAATCCCACTACATAATTAATATTGCACTATTCATCTTAACCCATATTACAGTCAATATGGCTCCCGGTTATTATTTCCCGTGTTTAAGATTATCTAGCCCATTAATTAATTCAAGCCACTGAAATAGTTTTCCATTAATTAATATCTTTTGTCCTTGGTTAAGGAACGGTTCAACATTATTATCTATACCGGAAACTAGTTCCACTTGCAAGATTTGGTATGATAAATCTTAAGAACCTCCCAAGGGGGCAAATCGAACAAGCGTACTTGCACACGATTCTCCGTATTAAATCTTAGCAATCGCATGTGACCAATAATATTGCCCAAGATATAAAGTATTGAATCTCGTTGATTCTCTACCCGTGATAAGTCAAAGCAATAGTTACCAACCACACGTGATCCTATTTAAGGGACGAATATTAAGAAATAACGAACCACTGAGGTCTAATTCTTCCTTGTTCAGTTCTGAAGAATTTGTCCTCCTCAGAGGTCCTATTCAAAGGCATCACCATGCACTAGTGTAATCTCTTGGTCAAGACAAGCCAATCTGAGCCTTACACTTCAACCTTTCACGATGGATTGTTCATTTCCATCTAGGTCGTGAATGGTGTACTTTTGGTTACAAGGGACTGTTAATTTAATCTTGTGTGATCTGGTATCACTAAATTAACTACAATGTAACACGTACTATTTATTGACCAATTATGTAGTAAATATATGTAACATTTGATGATATTTAAAGCATCAGTGATAAACAATTTATTTCAGTAAATAAGTCCGAAATTCAGTTTTGATTATACAAAGTAAAAGCATACTTTCCAAAGATAATCCCAACAATCTCCCACTTATACTCAAAGTCCGCTTTTAAGTATACTACAAAGATGTCTCGTGTAGTTCCTAATACGTGACATCTAATGTCACCTACACGAACCTAATAATTTCTCCCACTTATACTCAAAGCAGACGACAAACGGTCTTGACACCCATTCCTTTCACATGTCTTTCGAATGTATTCTCGAGACCACTTTGTGAATGGATCTCGCAGTAGGTTGTCTTCGACGTGATCTTTGCCACCTCTATATCTCATCTCTTAACGATTTCTCGTATAAGATGGTATTTCCTTTCAATGTGTTTCTTTGGCCTTGTGGGCTCTTGGTTCCCTTGAATTTGCAATCGATCGAGGCATTGTCACAATAAATGATGATTGTCTTTGGGAAAATTCGAACTACGTCCAAGTCCACTAGGAAGTTCTTGAGCCAAACCGCTTCTTTTTGGGCCGCCTCGCAGCTACATATTCGGGCTTCCATGGTAGAATCTGTGATGCATTTCGCTTAACGCTTTCTCCATGTCATGGCTCCTCCCTCCATGCAAAACACACTACTGGGAGGTAGATTTTCCGAATCTAAGTTTGATTGGAAATCTGAGTCCGTAGCCGATGGGGATTAGACTATCCGATCGATAAATCAACATTCTATCTCGAGTTCTTTTCGAGATACTTCAAGAATTATACATGTCGAATATTTTTGATCGCCAGTCAATGTTCTTTTTCCCGGGTTACTTTGATACCTTGCCACCATGCCAACAAAGCGAGATATCCGGTCTCGTACACAAAGATTGCATACATAAGGCTTTCGACAAAACCGAAGCATATGGAATGCCTTTCATGTCATCTATCTCCTTTTTGTGTCTTAGGGCACATTTCCTTGGATAGATGGATTCCATGTCTGAAAGGTACGAAGCCTTTCTTGGAATCCTGCATGCTGAATCGTTTCAAGACATTGTCTATGTATGAAGCTTGCGATAAGCCTATCATCATTTTCTTGCGATCTCGAGTGATCTTGATCCCAAGAATGTGCGCAGCTTCCCCTAAGTCCTTCATATCAAACTGTTTTGAAAGCCATGCCCTTACGTCTGATAACACCTTTACATCGTTCCCGATGATCAGAATGTCGTCTACGTATAGTACTAAGAATACTAATGCAGTTCCGACACGCTTTTTGTACACACATCTTTCGAACTCATTTTGATCAAACCCATAAGACTTTATAACATGATCAAAACATTGGTTCCAAGCTCTGGATGCTTGTTTGAGTCCGTAAATGGACTTTATGAGCTTACAAACTAGGTGTTCTTGGCCTTTTTCAATGAAGCCTTGGGGTTGTTGCATATATATTTCTTCATCAAGACTTCCGTTAAGGAAAGTTGTCTTGACATCCATTTGCCAGATTTCAAAGTCGAGATGCGCAGCAATCGACAAGAGAATTCGGATGGACTTGAGCATTGCTACGGGCGAAAAAATTTCCTCATAGTCGATCCCTTCTTTCTGAGTATAACCTTTAGCCACAAGCCTTGCCTTGAAGGTTTCCACCTTCCCGTCCAGTCCTCTTTTTCTCTTGTATACCTACTTGCAACCAATGGGTTTGACCCCATTAAGTGGTTCGACTAGCTCCCACACTCTGTTATGATCCATAGAACTCATTTCGGCTTTCATTGCTGTTTGCTAAGAAACTGCATCCTTGTCTTGGATTGCCTCGTCATATGTCCATGGGTCTGATTCATCTTGTTCGGGAATCAAGTCCGAGGACTCTCCTATCCCCATGAATCTCTCGGGCTGTCTCACTACCCTCCCACTACGACGAGGTTCAGGTTGTGTAAGTGTGTCGTTTGGTATGTCATCTTGTACAGTTGGCACTGAGGTTAGCCCCCTTAGCTCATTTAAGGTAATCTCACTTCTGGGTCTTCTTTTGTTCATATAGTCTTCTTCCAAAAATCTAAAGTGGGTATTTATTACCACCTTTTGATCGTCGGGACCATAGAACATACACCCTTTTGTTCCCTCGGGGTATCCTACAAACAACCTTAATTCTGATAGAGGATCCAATTTTCTGGCTTCCTTGTCCAACACGTAGGCCGGACACCCCCAAATCTCCATGTGTCTCAAACTGGGCTTGCGCCGCCCGGTCCACAATTCTTTGGGAGATTTGGGAACCGATTTGGATGGCACTAAGTTCAGAATGTAGGCTGCTGTTTCCAAGGCATGACCCCAGAACGACTTGGGAAGATCCACATAACTCATCATAGATCTAACCATTTTTAAAAGAGTTCTGTTTCTTCGCTCTGCACGTTTTGTTGAGGGGTTTTGGTGCAAGATGCTTAGCGATTTGGGGGATGCAATCCCTTTATCGCACAAGTAGTTCAAAAACTCATCATTTGAGGTACTTCGCCTCCACGATCGGATCGTAGAGACTTGATACGTTTTTCCTTATGATTGTCTGCTTGAGCCTTAAATTCTTTGAATTTCTCAAAGGTCTCAGATTTATGCTTCATAAAGAAAATATAATCGTACCTTGAGTAGTCATCAATAAAAGTGACGAAATACTCATAGCCTCCTCTTGTTTTGGTTGACATTGGACCACATACGTCTATGTGAACGATTTCTAACACTTCTTTGGCTCTATTCCTTGGTCTCAGAGAAGAATGCCCTCTTGGTCATTTTGCCCCCTCCAAATATGATTCGACAGGGTTGGAATTGGTTCAACTTGGAGAGACTCCAGTGAACCATCTTCTACCAACCTTTGGATCCTCTTTGGATTAATATGTCCCAATCTTAGATGCCATAGAAGTGTCTCGTTCACGTTTTTTCTTTTATCGGAAACAGTTGATGTGTTATAGGATGCATTTCGTGAGTGGTGTGCACATTTAATTGTATAGAGATTTTCCATCAATGTCCCGTAACAGATACACTCATCATTTCAAGAAATGATGTCATTCTTATTAGAAGAAACTAAGTATCCATTAATGTAATTTTAGAAACCGAAAAGTGAATTCTTTCTAAAACCGGGAACATAAAGAATATCTCTTAAAATTAGAACTCGTCTTCAAAAGACAGTGCACTTCTCCCATCGCTTCACCGCCACTCAAGAAGATCGCCAAAGGTGATGAGGATCTCATCGCCACTAAGTTGTTTCGGTTTGAACCCGTGGAAGCAAACATGATTAGTGGATCCCCTTATCAACTACCCACGAATGAGAAGTATATGCCGCTAAAGAAGTTTCAACAATTAGTGCGTGAGAGTTACCTTTCTTTCCGGCCCTTTTGGGGTTGGAACATGCAAACCTCCATTGTCCTCTTTTCACCACAACTTAAGCACTTCCTCTTTGGATTTTCCTTGACACCACCAAAGATTCGCTATTTTATCATTGCCCTTGGCAATAGGTTTTGAGTTCGATTGCTTATGGCCTTTTGGTCACCTTCTTCTTCTTGCCATCCCTTGGCCTAGAAGATGAAGACGGACCACTTGCCATCAAAGCTTGAGTTTGGTGCCCTATCAACATCTCTGCCGAGACCAAAGCTTGCAACAAATCAGCTAGCGAGGCAAAATTGCTCGTAAACTTTGGGCAAAGGAGAGTGAAGTACCAAATTCATCTGAGTCTCCAGATTATAATCTGTCATTTTCGAAACTTCAAGTTTGTTCGGATGGGCCATCAATTTTGAGGACGTAATCCCTTACGGGTTTGCCTCCACCAATTTCAGCTTGATTTTACATCTCTCAAGAAGGTGATCCGACGAGTCTCGTGATTTTTTTTTCGCCGGTTTTGCTCATCATCTGTTTTTGGTGTGTCAAGAATCCACTTGTGCTTTTCTCGCAGAAAATTAGGACAATTATAATTTTTCGTTTCCAATCAATATAGTTTCCATACTTATTCTATTGACTTTAAGTATAATAGCAGTGGATTAAAAAGTTACGACATGATGAACTGAAATAAATAATAATATGCATAAGCATAAATATATCACAAGGTTCGATCACATGTTTCATATTAAAATCTCAAAAAAATATGAACATGCATCGCCCAACATCTCAAAAAACAATTTAAATAAGCCACGGGTGGGTCATTATTTAAACACATTCAAGAAAGTTATAAACAAGAACAATTACAAACCTTTAATATCCAGATTAATAGTTGGTTCTGATTGACCAATATAAAATTGGCGGGGACTTCGGGAAGTATATGCATATCAATTTTATACCTAAGTAATAACCATGATTAAATATGTAATTATTATTTCGCTTTGAACAAGCCTCGTGGGGAGGATCATCGTCGCCACTAGAAGTAATCCACAATCATCCATCTGGAATTTATTCATGTGAAAGCTATCTTTTGACCGTCCCGTGGGGGGAATTTCTCCAAAAAAATTCACAAATAAATAAATCATGGAGGTCAAAATTAATTCAATTTTATTATCCGGAATAAAATTATCAATTAATTATTTAAACATATTTAGTAATTTTTAAAGGTGAGATTTTTCATTGGGCAATTCTCATGCAAACACATTTAAGCAAATTAAATAAAGCACAAGAAATCACAACAATAAATCAAGCAAAGCGGAAAAATAAACATATTGGGCACAAATTATCCAATTTTCATGGTTTGATTTTTTCTGGCTTGATTTTGAAGAAACGCCGTCTTGAATTTCTCCCACTCGATCGTCTCAAAAAGAACTCCGTCTCAAAATGCCACGCCAAAGTAGCTTCGCGGGCCTGGAGTGCGAAGCAAGAACGAATCTAACCATCCCTATGGAATTAGGTTCTCTGGTAAGATCATGGCGTACGAGGATTCCAACACACCACTTTGTAAGAGATCACGTTGAAAACTAAGAATATCGGAATGGAAAGATTCCCAATCACTACCTATAAAAGATATTCAACAAACCCGATCGATGTAGATCAATTGCAGATTTATGCAATGATAGTAGGAGAGAAACTTGGAGAAAGGACCTAAATGTTTGATGGAATGTTCTCGAGAACAAAATTAAAACTAGGTCGAGAAAAATTATTGGGTATCTCAAGAGATCTGACTTTGGATAAAGGAAGCATTACAAGATCGAAACTGGATTTTAGCCAATCAGGTCTTCGATTTAAAAGGGAGAAATGAGTTTATGGGGAACTAAAATGCATGATTTAAGTATGATTATCCCATTAAATGGATCTTCAAGTTATAATATTTCTTGAGTGATTGTTTTAAATTTATCGAGAACAAGGCCTTGTTGCTAAGTATGGAACAATGAATTGAAAACGGCGAACCCTACCTAACGATGCTTTTGCTAAATCTTTTCGTTGATAAAACGCTTCAACACGAAACCTTTTAAACGGGTACTGGACGATAAATGTTAGCAAAATTACTATAACCCAACCACCATCCCCCATGCATAAAGAGATGGATTTTTTAAACTCATTTTAAACATAGTGAAGAGGGCTTTAAAATCTTCATTAAAACTTTATTTTTTACTTTTCTTATTCTCGGTTAAGAGAATTTTCAAAAGCCGTTTCCAACATTAAAAAACCTATTGTGAAGAGAAAGTCTTGATAGGGCAAAGTGGAAATTCGTCCCGGATATTTGTAATGGTCCCGAGGTTCTTAGTTACATCATCCAATAGAAAAAATGTATAAGGACGGTTAGGAGAAGTGTCATTACGATCCATATAAGAGATCCATAATTGGTAGAGAAGCTTTGAAATCAAACCATCGAAGCCAAAGAATATGAATAAATGATCTGAAAGACGCACGCCACGCCTTGATTCGATCTATCCTTTAATTCTTCATTCCTCCGTTTTGATCCTAGGTTATAATTTATTTACAAAAAATAAATAAACCTAGATCTAGACTAGTCTATTATATTGATCAAATCAAACAAATCCTAATCTACTCGTGGATTTTCTCACGAGACAAAAAATTGAATCGAATTGAATTAAAAACCACTTTTTATATGCATGCATAAATAAACACATTAAATTCCATGACAATTGATATTCGAAAAAAAAAAAGATCTAGCAATTCTACTATCCAATTTCAAATTTAATGAAAATGAATTAAATTACAATTAAAAATTCAGAGTCTCTAAACCGAGGCTCGATACGCTTGTTGGGGAATTATTTGCACGGATCTATTCGGGATGAATATTTAAATACAAATTTAATTCTAACAATTATTACTAGCATGAATTAATCCTATATTAATTCAAATAATAATTCAACAACAAAAATCATATAATGGGTGGGTTCACATAAATCCTACGCATGCAGAATTGCTACGGGTTTACGTGAACTAACCTCTTGGAGTGGCAATGATCTCATCGATTAAACACACCGAAAAGCCTTCCCAAGTATTTTCTAGTCCTTGCTCGACAATCCGGTGGAAGGATGCTCGCGAACAATTAACAAAAGGGAAAATAAAAAATTATTGCACCACCTTTGTGGATTTACTAATTTTTCCAGCACATGGAATTGTCCTTGGGAATGAAAGAATCATCCCTTATTTATAGATAGGGTGGTGGTCAAAATTTTGGGAAAAACAATGTGGGAAAATCTTTTCTTGATCTCCAAGAAATCTTGAATATATCTCCTATATTCTTTTCTCCATAATTAAAATATTCCACAAAAATCCCACCTTATCTTGTTATGGCATATTTTTCGAAAATTAAGAGACAAGATTCCAAGATTGGGATCTTCTTGAATTTATGAGATATACTTGTATTTCAAGAAATACATATCTACCATAATATCTTTTCAAGAAAATCTTTCTTTCCCTTAATTATCAAAAATTTTGAAAATTTCAAATATGAATAACCAAGTGGGAGATTTCTTGAATTTAATGAGATAATCTTGTATTCCAAGAATACATATCTTCATTCCATAACAAAATTAAAAGAAAATCTTTCTCCCCTTTTATTCATAATTTTTGAAAAATACAAGGAAAATTAGGCAACAAAATTTATTTTATTTTTAAACACCTTTTTCAGTTATTGGACTTTATGTTAGGCTACTTGGGGGGCCTTTAGGAGAATTAAGATTGGACCTTCCAATGGATCTTGAATTATCAATATTGAGCCACAATATTATTCAAGTTGTTGGGAGATGAATTTAATAAAAGATTATATGATTTTGATTAAGATCCCAAAACCCCTGAGTATGACATGTTCAGAATGATCTTGATAATTGAGTCAGGATTCAGTTTTAGAGTATTCAGGATGTTATCTGCAAAATGTATAGTCAGCAGATATAGTTCAGGATAGGTCCTGAAGACTCTGAAGAACTCAAGATGTTTTCAAGAAACAAGTTTCAAAAGATGAAATCAAGTCTTCAAGACTCAAGATGAAATCGAGAATCAAGACTCAAGATGAAGACTCAAAGATATCACCAAGATAAATCAAGACTCGTAAGACCTCAAGACTCGAAGACCTCAAGACTCGAAGACCTCAAGACTCGTAAGACTCAAGACGCAAGATCAAGACCGAGAAATCAAGATCAAGAATATCGAAAAGCACAAGAATTATCAAGACTCAAGAATGTAATCAAAGCTCAAGATGAACCTGAATGTTCCGAGGCACTGAATATATCTATCTGAAGGATGCAATACTGAGAGAAACGCGATGCCTTAGAAAGTTAGATATTGCCAAGACATTCAAATGCGCATAAAAGGAACTAAGTCAAGTGTTGTTAAGGTTATATCAAACTCGAGTTTGTAAACAAAAAGAGCCGCTGAAGGTGTCTACCTTTAATCAAGACAAAAGTCAAAAAGAGGAAGACGACATCAGACCATACCGATAATCGACAAAGGATAAAGTCTTTGAAAAAGATGTCGATGTACAAAAGTTCCAGATTGCAAAAAAAGTGAAGATCCTAATTTTACATGAAAGGCTATTGCCTAAAACATGTTAGGGAGTTTCAAACCCTAAATATAGTCGTTTCTCACACACCATAAGAGGGAACTCACGGCTATCTCTCCAACGGATAGTTTTCAAGAGTGACCTTGGTGTATGCCTATAAACACCGGGTGACCCTCTACTTTGTAAGGTGACGGAAATTTATACGCTAACTCAAGAGCTCAAAAATTATTATTTGCAAAAGTTAAAGCACTCGAAATACCTTGAATTTCCCAAGTGCTTCTATATTGAAGAGAGCTCACTTTACTAAGCCTAGCTTGATAAGATTTATCCAAAGCTTAGTCGAGATATCCTAACCCTTTGCATTGTGCTTCATTGTAAAGGATATCTCATCCTAGTTGGAAACCAACCGAGAAAACCCCAAACCCTTGAGAAGGTAGTTGGAGTGTGTTTTGTTGGTGAGTAGAGTTGTAAAGAGTTAGTAAACCACGCGGAGTAGTCGTAAAAACTCTAGAGGAGAAGTTAGTAAGCCATGGTAGTAGTCAAAAAGCTTGTGTGTGATTGAGTAAGTAAACTACGGAGGTAGTCGTAAAACTCAAGGTCGGGTTGAGTAAGTAAACTACGTGGAGTAGTGTAAAAACTCGTGGTCGAGTTGAGTAAGTAAAGTAAACTACGAGGTAGTCGTAAAGCTCGGTTGATAGTGAATTTCTCTCAAGAATCGAGAGAGTGGATGTAGGAGCTTGAGTCTCCGAACCACTATAATCGCAGTGTTCTTTATCGCTTTCCTTATCTCAGGCTTAATCGTTGCATTGACTTGATTTTGAAAGCATATAAAATTTTTTCATCGATATTCACTTTTGGAATCAATCCAATCAAGTTGCATAAGTGAATCACAAATTTACTCGAAATGAATTCAATCACTATTTCATAAAGGGAAGATTTTTTCAAAGAAAGCTTAAAACGAAAGTATAATCTAAGGGCCAACCATTCAAGACGACGAAAGTATCTAGAACAGATAGTTATCAAACCGAACTCTCTTCCGAGGATTCAAGAAGCTAGTTATCCGATCCAAGCAACTCAGATCTCTCGACACTCGTCAGATTCGGGAAAATTGGGATTATCTCCGAGGTATCAAAGCACCTCGGGATCACTGCCTCAAGAGACTTTGACTCAGAGCGATCTGCAGGCTTCTCGTAACCTAATCTTCGTGATTATCGACCCAAGCCGACCTCAAAAAGAAAAAAAGTTTTAAAATCATTGAACACGTATTCCCCATACACGTAAGACTCTTACACCGACCAACAAGTGGTATCGAGCTTTGGTTCAACTTGACCACTGTGGTGACCAAAGTTTTATTTTCAAAAATACTTGTGGTATATCCGAATCGATCTTATTTGCTAAAATTTTTTTCTTTTCAAAAGATCGTAAAAATGTCTTCTAAAAACTTCCCATGTTCTCAAGAGAGAACTATGATCTATGGAGATCGAGAATGCAGGCTCATCTCAGATTCCAAACATGAGCGATGATGGAGAGTGGTTTCTCAAGGATCATTCAAATTTATCGTGGTGAATCCTTAAAGTAAGAGGAGAGAATTGATCCTAGAGCAGATTTTCCTAAGTCCGATGACCAACTAACTCCCCGAGGAGAGAAAGTTAGTCAATCTAGACTACATTGCAAAAAGACACACTATACAAAGACAATTGATGATGGTGTGATGGGAATGATCTCTCACCGTAATATCGCTAAAGAGATATGGGATACACTAGTTGTTATGTGCCAATGCACGATCATATAAAAGAAAACAAACTTTCAAAGGGCAATTGGAAAGTTTGGAGCTTTTGAAATGGATGATGGTGAATCAATAGACAAATGGAATTCGATTCACTAAAGATCATGAATGATCTAAACGCACTTGGAAAGAAATATCCACAAAGAGAAGTGGCATTGAAAATTCTTAGAGGTCTTTCTAAGAAATGAGATATTCATGCAAAGGGTGATTGAAAACACCAAGAACATTAGTTCAATGCCATACCAACAAGTCTTCTCTCGAAATGAAAGCCTATGAATTTGTAATTGATAAGAAATCCAAAAAAGGCCGACAAAGAAAGATGATTCTTCATCGAAGTAAGAATGTGGCTTTAAAAGCCAAAGATAAAAACTCAGAAACTAGAGAGTTCGAGAACCCCATGCCAAACATCGATGATGAGCTTGAGGAAAAGCTAAGACCGATGGCAAGGAGGTTTGACAGACTTAATAGTAGATTTGGAAAATACAAAAGCTATTACAGAACCACTGTGTACCGGGAAGAAACCCGAGGACAGATCAACCGAGAAGAAGAAGGAGGACTGAAAGTCAAGGATCTTCATCCGAAAAGAAGGACTCCAAGTCCAAAAAGAAGAAAATGATCGGATGATGATGCCAACAAATGCTATAATTGCCGAAGAAAGGTCACTTCCAAAGATGATTGTCCAGAGTTGAGTGTTAAGAAGAGAAGAGAAAGACAAGCTAAAAGAGACAAGAAGTTTTCAAGCAAAAAAGGCCATGGTTGCAGAAGAAGAACACTCGAGGAGGGATCTAGCTCTTCAGATGAGATATTCTCGACAAAGGAAAGTGATGACATCCGTCTCGATGGCCATTGAGGAGGTAAACTCTTTTCTCTCGTTGTTGCTCCTACACTAGCACAAGAGTTTTCAAGTTCCATCGAAAACAATCTATTTTGACTCGATGGATTCTTTTGAGAATCTGATGAAGGACTATCTTTGATTTTTGAAAGGATCGCTAAATAAAACTCAAGAGCGTAATAAGGAAATCAATGTCGAAAATCTAAAATGGAAAGACTTCTAGCAAAACCGAGATCACTTCTCAATTAATGGGAGCTATCGATGAACCGGATGTTCGAAAGTACAACTCTCAGAGAAAGAGAAGTTGATCATGTCCCTAATCGAAAAGCTAGAGAAATCCATCAAGAGATTCATTTAATCGTAATCGAAGTTCAATGACCTCTCCGAGAAGCATAAAACTCTACAGAATCGTGAGGATAGTGCATGTAAGAAGTTAACTCTATTGAATAAAGCATCTAATGTGATAGATGAAATTCAGAGTTACCAGAGATCCGCCACTATAAAAACCGGATTGGGATACACTCCTGTGGGGAAACCTCACAAGGTCATCTCAATGTCGCGATCATGTAGCAAGAAGACTATCTTTGTAAAAACCAAAGGCACCTACACTTCAAGTCAAGTAATGCCCAAGGTTGTAGACAAGGAAAAGGACCTATGGTTTCAAAAGAAATCGAATGATCGTGTTAGAAAGCCCAAACCTCGGTGAAGGCTAGAAAACCCGAAAGCAAATACTGGAAAGTTTCAGTAAGTACTTCAAAGCCTCAAGTTAAGAATGCAAATAAAAGGCTCCACATCGAACCATCGAGGAATCCTCAGATGAGAAACACTCAAACAGAGACATTCTCAACTAAAGAGACCAAGTCCTCAAGATAATCGAAGACCCAGATTTTCAAGATGCATAACCCGAACCTCACTTGCTTAAAGGTAAAGGTTATCCAAACCCGAAGTCAACAAAGATTTAGACAACAAGCATAAAAAGCCCAAGCATCCGAACAAAAGGCCCGAACCAAAGAAGAATTCAAAAGCCCATGTTCATGCTAAAGCCAAAGACACATACACGTAAAGTCGCTAAGGCACCCAGAGTAGTAGATGTGTATGTTGATGTTTATGGAAGACAAATTAGCCACTCTAAAGTGATTAGAGTTGTCAGCAGATTTGGATTCCAAAGGTACATCTAACCTTGTAGGACCCTACACAAATTGGGTACCTAAGAATTGATCTGATTTTTTCAGAGAGGAAAACAAGGGCACTAAACCGACTAATGATCACATGGCAATCGATGAGAGAGATGAAAAAGCTCTCGACATTTGGTATCTTGACAAAGGATGTTCAAGACATATGATAGATACAAGAAGACACTCAAAGGACTATGTTGAACAAAGAGGCCCACAGATCACTTTTTTGGAGATAATTCCAAGGATGATCAAGGATATGGAACTTTGGAAATCGACTGATTCATATCCATGGTGTTTCATATGTATCCGGATTGAAGCATAATTTGCTTTCAATTAGCCAATTCGTGATAAGGGTTTCAATGTTGAGTTCTCTAAGAACTTATGTTTTGTGAAAAATGATACATCACGTAAAAAGTTTTACCGACCGGTACAAGAAAAGGGAATGTGTATCTTGTCGATTGGAGTTTCGCTTCCTAAAGATACATGTTTAGTTGCTAAAAGTTCCACAGATACCGCTTGGTTATGGCATAAAAGAATGAATCACCTAAATTTCAAAACCCCGAACAAGCTTGCAAGATTAGCTCTTGTGGAGAGGGTTGCTTAACGAAGTGTTCAAGAAGGAACATATTTGTGATGCGTGCATGTAAAGGAAAACAGATAAGAGCATCATTTAAAAGTAAAGTTGAGGTTTCTACCGAAAAGAATACTTCGCCATTACATATGGATCTTTTTTTGGTCCTATAACACTGTGAAGCACTAATGGCGTGAAATACACATTGGTAGTAGTTGATGACTACTCGAGATATACTTGGGTCATATTCTTACTCAAGAAGAAAGAGACTCGTATAAACCGCCAGAGTTAATGAAAAAAGGCTCAGTATTGAGAAAAATCTGAGTGTGGTCAAAATCAGATCTGACAAAGGAACGGAATTCATAAATCATATCATATCTGATTATTGTGCAGAGAATGGAATTTCACATGAAACATCACCGCAAGGACCCCTCAATGTAATGGTGTTCTTTGAAAGGAGGAACATGACTCGAAAAGAAGTTCGCAAGGACTATGATAGCCGGGTCGATATTCCTAAAAGATTTTGGGTGAAGTCGCCAACACCGCATGCTACTCTCGTAATCGCATCCATGTCGACCAAGAGTCAAGGCAAAACACCCTATGAGCTTTGGAATGAAAGGAAGCCTCTTGTTTGTTTTTTTTTTTTAGTGTTTGGTTGCAAGTGTTTCATACACAATAATGGTAAAGATCTGGGCTTGAAAACTTTTGATAGTAAAGTCGATGAAGGAATATTCTTAGATATTCTCAAGTCAAGAAAGCTTTCAGAGTTTACAATCGTAGGACTCTTATTGTGGAGGAAACACCTCATGTTGTTTTTTATGAATCTATTTGTGTTCGTAAGAAACAGAACATGATGCAGATGAACCGACTAAGAGGATCACCAGATTAAGCCCTAAAACAGAAAAGATAAATCATCCATCGAACTCGAAAAGAAGAAGTCACCACATTCTATGATTGGAGTGACTCAGACTCAAATAAGGAAGTTCAGGATGGAACTCGTGATGGTGAGCCTCAGAAAACCAACACTCCAAAGGTGACCAATCCGAACAGACACCGCCTGCACTCTGTATGTGATGCCAATGAAGATGTGGTCACACGGTGAGCAAAATTCGAATCTATCAACCAAAGGGGAACAAATGTCTCTAACAACGTTGAATAGAATCTCCCCGAGGAAGATGATTTCTTTTCCTTTTTCGTTGTTCCTCGAGTTTGTCGATTTAATCGAACCTAACATCTCAAATGTTGAGGATATTATTGAAGGGGGAACATCAAGAAGGAAATGGTTAGATAGTCATCCTACAAGTTAGATTGTGGGTGATCTAACTGAAGGTGTTAAGACAAGAAGGTTCCATGGTGAGAGTGCACTATTCTGGCCGCTTCCTTTCGAGAGAAAGAAGAACGCCGAGATTGGTGAAGCTCTACAAGATTCTTATTCGATTATCGCTATGCAAGACGAAATGAATCAATTCTCAAGGAATGAAGTATGGGAGTTGGTAGATAGACCTGAAAAGGCACAATGTCATTGGAACCAAGTGGGTTTTCAAGAATAAAAGAGATGAAAACAACAACATTGTAAGAAACAAGGCAAGGCTAGTTGCACAAGGTTATTCCCAAGAAGAATGCTTGGATTATGATGAAACCTTTGCACTGTTACAAAGACTAGAAGCCATCGATTGTTTCTTGCATATGTCGCCCACATGAAGTTCACATACTATCAAATGGATGTGAAAAGTGCATTTTGAACGGTGTGCTTAAAGAAGAGGTTTATGTGGAACAACCTCCCGGATTCAAACAGAATGACCAAGTTTATGTGCTCGTAAAAGCTTTTGTATGGTCTCAAGCAAAAACCCGTGAGCATGGTATGATACTCTTTTCGTTTTTCATCGCCATGGTTTTGTCAAAGGGATCATTGATAGAACTCGCTCGAGGATAGAGGATGGGGAAGAGATCTTACTAGTTCAGAGATATGTTGATGACATCATTTTTGGATCTCCAAACCATCACCGTGGTGAAAAGTTTTCAACATCGATGAAAGGCAAGTTTGAGATGTCAATGATGGGAGAGATGAATTTCTTTTCTAGGTCTTCAAGTGAAACAATCAAAGGAAGGAATATTCATCAACCAGCAAAATACACCGTAGATCCGATTGCAAAATATGGTGTACAAAATTGCAATGCGCTTAGGATTCCTATGAATACTAACTACAAGATGGATCCCGATTCGGAAGGCAAATCGCTGAATCATACCGATTATAGAGGAATCATTGGATCATTGCTCTATCTCACAAAGAAGTAGGCCGATATAACATTTGTTGTTGGGATATGTGCAAGATACCAAGCTAATCCTAAGACTAGTCACATGGAGGTCGCCAAAAAAGATACTAAGATATCTTAAGGGCACAAAGTGAATAGAGGATTATGGTATCCAAATCGATGATAACCTTGAATTAACCGGGTTACTCGGGATGTCGACTATGGAGGTTGTAGAATTGACAGAAGTCCACAACAGAACTTGTCAATTTCTAGGAAGCAAGTCGATATCTTGGTTTTCAAAGAAACAGACCTGAAAAGAGTAACCAAAGATTACGAAGTTCGAATACATGGTGGTTGCGAGGAAGTCTGGCCGTGCTTTCGATTCTTTCGCCTCGCATAACAATTAAGGGATTATAAAGTTGAAGTCAATGAAGTACCAATATTTTGTGACAACAATAGTGTCATTGCTATTTCACAAAATCCCGTATTGCACACCAGATGCAAGCATGTGGATATCGACATCACTTCATCGAGAGATCATGTCGAGTAAAAAAAAGGACATAAGGATGGAGAAAATTCATATCGATAGGTAAAAAGAGTCGATATCTTGACTAAACCTTTGGTCAATCAAGATTTCGTGAACTTTCGGTTGAATTAGGGATGTTAGAACCAGTGTATAGAGTAAATCGAAAAATTGAAGATTTTTCAGATGCATGAAGTTTTTTAATTCTATCGAGAAACTCAGATAAAATGGAAATATCGAATCGAGTCTCGTGAAACTCAGATTGCATCAAGGTCAAGATTTAAAGAGTATCTTCGAACCCATTCAAGATAAAATTATTATAATCGACATTTTATCAAGGACAAGATTTCAAGAAGACCGATAGAGGGAAATTAGTCTCGAAGAAGTAAAGACTCATGCGACTCATTTATTGCTCAAGTAAAACTCAGTAATCATTCGCAAAAAATATAAAACACCTGAGGAATGTTTTTGGGCGGGATCATTTTAAACTCCGAAGAAGGTCAACAGTCATTTAATGCTCTGTCACATTATTGACCAATGAGGATACTTTGGCGGCTTACTTTTTAGAGATCGTCGGTTCGTATACCCGATTAATCGGAGATTAATCTCAACCATTGCTTTTCACCTAACCAACACGATTCTCCACGATCTCGGAGCTATATATACCCCTTTAAGCCATTCAAGCCAAAATTTTATCAAACCCTTCGTTCCCAAATCCTCTGCAATTAAAAATCCCTTTGCCCAGAAATCTCCAAACCCTAAAACTTCAAATTCTTAAATCAATCTCTAAAATGGCCCCAACCTTGTTCGAGAAATTAGCCATAACCAACAAGCCATGGTATGAGTTCGTTGTCTCACTTGAAAGCACAACCAACTCAAAGCTAGAAGAGGAGGCTCTGCATATGATTCGACTGGCTAAAATCACCCATCTAGTCGCAGTTTCCACTGCATCAGAGTTCGCAAAAGAAGTAATCGAATTCATCTATAATTTGAGAATAGATGAAGAAAATGGTATGCATTCTTCGATTACCACATCACATTTAGAGCATTCGTCAAAATACGTCGATTTTGAGAGGGATTTGTGCATAATTCCGAAAAATCTGAATGATGTCTTTGAGCTCGTGGATAGAGGAGAGGATCCCGCGATGTATATATGTCGGGTAGAGAGCAGGAGTACCTAGATACGATTGCCGAGAATCCTCGTTAAATTTGAGGCGATACATTGCATAAGAGGGTATCTAAAGCCACAATATCGTGGCCGATGGATATTGTGAGCAAGTGCATCATGAGTCTTATGGGGAGTTTTGAGCATTAGTACCCCAAGCTCAGATCGATGATATGATCGAGGCATCTCCTACCACCGACTTCAAACGGGCTGAAATTTTAATTCAGATGGTGACGGAGCAAGCCAAGGTCATAAAAAGGGTCAATGGGACAATCACGATGAAAGGCAAGATCCACCATGCCACCAAAATTGCTTATATTTTGGAGATGTGCAGAGAGGAGGAGGATATCTTCGCCAATTCAACCCCATTCCCTAAAACCAAAAATTCTCTTCAAGCCGTGAAGAAGAAACAGCCATTCGAGGGAAAAGAGAAAAGAAGGTAGAATCACCTTCAAGGGGTGGGCCGAGAAAGAGATCCAACAAACCAGGGGAAGGTTCTGTTGGAGGCAAAAATGGAGCAAGGAGCAAAACTGTTGAAGCGGAAGGATCTTGCTCCAAAGCGCAAAAGATTGGTGGTTCTCACCGACGAAGGTAGCAGTGATTCTGAGGAGATACAACCTCAAGGCAAAACCGCTCAGAGTTCGCCATTACAAGTGTTGGCTCAAAGTTATCTCTGTGACACAGATCGATCGAGGAGCGTGTCTCTCCGAGGTGCTCGAGACATCACTCAGCCACAATATCTCGTATAAAATTTCTCAGAAATTTTTAAAGCGAGCTCAGACCTCAGAGATGCCTACCTCGATGTGCAGTGCTCGCATGTAAGAGCCAACTCGTAGTCGATCCAAGATGTGCTCAGCTCGACGAGCCAACTCGTGACTAAACCGAGGATATGCTACCAGCCTCGTAACCCACTCAGATGCAAACCGAGGACCTCAATGCACAAACTTTAGACACTACCGAGGCTCGAGGAGCAAAATATTCTTGATGAGCTCCAGAGTGATCTATCGCTTGATCCTTAGCGAGGCTTCTATTGAACCGTAGAGCCCGAGATGGAAGAAGGGCGAGGTCAAGAAGGCGAGGAGGAGCAAGGGGAACGGTTCATCCTTGACCGCTACCCCGAGCTCAAATTTCATACCCCCGATCCGCAAGATGTTTTTTTAGATTAAGGACGACAAAAGATATATCCTCAATCGACTCTTCCCGAGATGCTTGACATTGCTGCATTCAGAGGGGGAAGATGGTGGAATGAGGAGACAACCTTTCCCGGCCGACTTCTCGTGGTTCGGGACGACAAAGCTCAGATGAAAAATTCCGATTTTGATGAGCCGGGTTCAGAGGAAGCTAGCCGAGAAGAAATCAATCAAGTTGAGTGCCCCGAAAGCGCCGGAGACAAATCCAAAGATGGAGATGGGGACCAACAGGGAGATGCTGAGGATCAGTCTCAAATGGAAAAAGAGACTTTTGTTGCTGATCAACCTCAGACTGAAGCTAGCACTCTTCAGGTACCTTTTGGCACTATTAACAATTATGCCAAAGTTACTGAAAGTACTATCTTTAATTCTGAATTGTCTGATAAACAGACTGAGGCTCAATTGGAGACCGGAGCTCAGGATGAAGCTGAAGCTCAGGATGATCAAACAGCACAGAAGGTGCAGAAAGTTCCTGAGATTGATCTCACTCCCGTAATGGAGAAACTTGAGAAGATTGAGCCAATGGCGATCAAAATTGCTCAGATGGAAGAAACGTTGGCCAATCAAGCTCAGACAATGGAAGGACTTAGCCATTCTTCAGAACTGGTGCAGATACAAAACACTCTGACCACTCAGATGACCTCCATGGAAGAAAAGCTGAATGAAAAGCTGGAGGGAGTCAACGCAGAGTTAAGTGCTGAAATGAAACAGAAGCACCAGGAATCGACTGAATTTCTAGAGGTGAAACTAGCAGAGAAAAATGAGGTGCTGATCAAATCTGTTGTTGAGGAAATGAGCTCAGTGCTCATGACCAAGATGACAGAGATGCTTAAAGATGCACTCTCCGCCGCTTTGCCCACTTATTCGAAGAACTTTTCGTGGCTAAGAACCACATCAGAGAATGGAAGATGAGCAAGATCAAGTTAGGGAGAGATCCATTTGCGGTGAGCAAAGAGCAAGATTACATGGACACAGCCTTCTCTCCAGACTTCTTCCAAATTACGCATGTGAAGGGGGAAAAGGAAGGTGAAGACCTCGTGAAGTTCATGGCACGACTTTGGAGAAGAAGGCTCAGTAAAGAGGTGAAATGTACAATCTAGCCAAAGCCTTAAAAGAAGTTGAAGTTTACCGATAAATTGAAATTGGCCAAGTGGAGAAGCCCATCTACACTCGAAGTTTTCGAGCAAACCATGCTTGAGGTTGCAAGAGAGAAACCGAAGTGCTGTAGAACTAAGGTTGGAACAAGCCAGCCGGGTGCCGAATCGCTTTATGAAGAGGAAAGCCTTGGGCGTTGTTCAACCAGAAGCAAAGCGTGCTAAGGCTTCTAAGCCAATCCAGAGAAAGTCGATTTCGATGATGAAGATGCGTAAGAATGAAGTCTCAACCTCGTAAGAAAGTCTTCAACACCAGAGATGCTCAAGACACTCCAAAAAGAACAAGTTAAGAAAGCCGCCGCCGTCTCGTGAGCGCTCTGTGGATCGTAAAGAAGATAGACGAAGAGCGTAAGCGGAAGGAGTGACTTCGTGAAGTTTATGAAAGCAAGAGGAAGGAACATCGAAAAGCGCCGAAAGTGGCCCCACGCTGATAAATGGATGCCCATTAAACTCAACGACATGTGGGAAGAAGTGAAGAGAACCTTCTCGTTCAATTACGATGTTCCTGTGGAATGGAGAGGGAAGGCTCAGATCGTAACTAAGCTTTATTGAATATCTTCTAACCTTCTATCCAAAGTATCTCCAAGGTCGGATTAACTTGCGGATGAAGGTGGAGTACGAGAGAAGCCCCCGTCCATATTCCTATTCTCCTCCAAGACTTGGTAATGGCTTGGTAAATGAGAAGGCCATTACGCAAGAAATTGCTCAAGATGTCGGGTCGGGTTGGGATTAACAGGAAAAATTCCGGACATCATCAAGGAGAGGAATGAGTCAAGAAAAGATTTTTCGGAATGTTCAACCCGGAGGTGCCGGTGATGAAGTCTAAAAATGAAGCAAAATCAAGAGCCGAATCAAGATCAAGATCAAGAACTCGTAAGATTCTCAGTAAATCTTTAAATTTTGTCTTTTTGATTTTGTTTGATAAACTCATTGTAATCTGTAATGGTATACTTATCATCAATGAAGATTTATCATTTTGCTCAAAAGATAATATCTCATTATCTTATTTTCATGTCTTTATTTTGATATGCTGAATGAATGTCTCTGAACTGATTGTATGATGATATGGGAGAAATTGCTTAAGTATTTGGTAATGATCTATTTAAGAAAGATTCATTACTGAAGAAATCTGTTGAATGATTTAAATTGTTGGGAGATTATTTATTTAAAGAGATTCCCTTCTTAAAGAAATAGTTGGGAGATTCTCTGTTCAGGAACCAATCTTGTGATAGGATAAAATCAAAACCCGAGTATAGGTTATGTATTTGTAACAAGATAGGTTTTGGCATCATCAAAAAGGGGAAATTGTTGGGAGATGAATTTAATAAAAGATTATATGATTTTGATTAAGATCCCAAAACCCCGAGTATGACATGTTCGTAATGATCTTGATAATTGAGTCAGATTCAGCTTTTTAGAGTATTCAGGATGTTATCTCGCAAAATGTATAGTCAAGCAGATATAGTTCAGATAGGTTCAAGACTCAAGAACTCAAGATGTTTTCAAGAAACCAAGTTTCAAGATGATGAAACCGAAGTCTCTCAAGACTCAAAGATGAAATCGAGAAATCAAGACTCAAAGATGAAGACTCAAAAGATATCACCAAGATAAATCAAGACTCAAGACCTCAAGACTCGAAGACTCAAGACTCAAAAACCTCAAGACTCAAGACGCAAGATCAAGATCGAGAAATCAAGATCAAGAATATCGAAGTACAAGAATTATCAAGACTCAAGAATGTATCAAAGCTCAAGATGAACCCGAATGTTCCGAGGCACCGAATATATCTATCTCAAGGATGCACATCGAGAGAAACGCGATGCCTTAGAAAGTTAGATATTGCCAAGACATTCAAATGCGCATAAAAGGAACTAAGTCAAGTGTTGTTAAGGTTATATCAAACTCGTAGTTTGTAACCAAAAGAGCCATTGAAGGTGTCTACCTTTTAATCAAGACAAAAGTCAAAAAAGAGGAAGACGACATCTGCACTATACCGACATCGACAAAGGATAAAGTATTTGAAAAAAGATGTCAGATGTACAAAAGTTCCAGACTGCAAAAAGTGAAGACCGGCTACATGAAAGACTATTGCCTAAAACATGTTAGGGAGTTTCAAACACTAAAATATATTTTTCTCACACACCATAAGAGGGAACTCACGAAGCTATCTCTCCAACGGATAGTTTTCAAGAGTGACCTTGGTGTATGCCTATAAATACTGGTGACCCTCTACTTTGTAAGGTGACGGGAAATTTATACGCAACTCAAGAGCTCAAAATTATTCTTGCAAAAGTTAAAGCACTCGAAATACCTTGAATTTCCCAAGTGCTTCTATATTGAAGAGAGCTCACTTTACTAAGCCTAGCTTGATAAGATTTATCCAAAGCTTAGTCGAGATATCCTAACCCTTTGCATTGTGCTTCATTGTAAAGGATATCTCATCCTAGTTGGAAACCAACCGAAAAACCCCAAACCCTTGAGAAGGTAGTTGGAGTGTGTTTTGTTGGTGAGTAGAGTTGTAAAGAGTTAGTAAACTACGCGGAGTAGTCAGAAAACTCTAGAGGAGAAGTTAGTAAGCTACAGGGGTAGTCTGAAAGCTTGTGTGTGATTGAGTAAGTAAACTACGGAGGTAGTCAGAAAACTCAAGGTCGGGTTGAGTAAGTAAACTACGTGGAGTAGTCGTAAAAACTCAGGTACGAAGTTGAGTAAGTAAACTACGAGGTAGTCGTAAAAGCTCGAGTTGATAGTGAATTTCTCTCAAGAATCGAGAGAGAGTGGATGTAGGAGCTTGAGTCTCGAACCACTATAATCGCCGTGTTCTTTATTGCTTTCCTTATCTGCGGCTTTAATCATTGCATTGACTTGATTTTGAAAGCATACTTTTCATCGATATTCGGGTTGGAATCAATCCAATTGAAGTTGCATAAGTGAATCACAAGCCTAATCACTATTTCATAAAGGGAAGGTTTTTTCAAAGAAAGCTTAAAACGAGTATAATCTAAGGGCCAACTATTCAAGACGATCGAGTAGCTAGAACAGAGATAGTTATCAAACCGAACTCTCTTCCGAGGATTCAAGAAGCTAGTTATCCGATCTAAGCAACTCAGATCTCTCCGCCACTCAGATTTAGTTGGGATTATCGAGGTATCTGAAAGCATTTCGGGATCAACATCTCGATGAGACTTTGACTCGAGCGATCCGCTGGCTTTCGTAACCTAATCTTCGAGGATTATCGACCCAAGTCGACCTCGATGAAGAAAAAGTTTTAAAATCATCGAACACGTGTATTCCCCCATACACGTTTAAGACTCGTTTACACGGGACCAACACAAGCCCATAAATATTAATTAATCCCACTACATAATTAATATTCAGACTATCCATCTTAACGATATTACGGTCAATATGGCTCTCGGTTATTATTTCTCGTGTTTAAGATTATCTAGCCCATTAATTAATTCAAGCCATCAAATAGCTTTCATTAATTAATATCTTTTGTCCTTGGTTAGGAACGGTTCAACATTATTATCCATAATTCTAAACTAGTTCCACTTGCAAGATTTGGTATGATAAATCTTATGAACCTCCCAAGGGGCAAATCGAAAAAGCGATTGCTTAACACGATCCTCCAGATTAAATCTTAGCAATCGATGTGACCAATAATATTGCCCAAGATATAAAGTATTGAATCTCGTTGATTCTCTACCCGTGATATGTCAAAGCAATAGTTACCAACCACACGTGATCCTATTTAAGGGATTTAATATTAAGAAATAACGAACCACCGAGGTCTAATTCTTCCTTGTTCGGATTCAAGAATTTGTCCTCCTCAGTGGGTCCTATTCAGCAGCATCATCATGCACTAGTGTAATCTCTTGGTCAAGACAAGCCAATCTGAGCCTTACACTTCAACCTTTCACGATGGATTGTTCATTTCCATCTAGGTCGTGAATGGTGTACTTTTTGTTACAAGGGACTGTTAATTTAATCTTGTGTGATCTGGTATCACTAAATTAACTACAATGTAACACGTACTATTTATTGAACAGTTATGCAGTAAATATATGTAACATTTGATGATATTTAAAGCATCAGTGATAAACAATTTATTTCAGTAAATAAGTCTGAAATTCAGTTTTGATTATACAAAGTAAAAGCATACTTTCCAGTATAATCCCAACAAGGTGGATAAGATATAATCCTCTGTCTTCGGCCTTTAGCTCTTTCAGCAGTGGAAACGGCATTGTTTCATGTGGTGTCGATGTTACACAAGACGTCGCCCCATCTTCGCAGATTCGAATCAAGACTTTATGCTGATTTGAGATTAAGAGAGAGAGGAGGGACAGTGCGGTGCATCGGTTTTTTTGGATGTGGAATTAGAGTGTGAACACAAGTAACGGTGAAACTTTTGGGCCGCGTTTGTTTTCGGCTTGAGGTGGATGGAGCAAATCCGGATGGGGAAAAAAGTTGGATGGGACAAATCCTATGAATAGTAATCTGTGTTTTTTTTGTGTTGAATGTCATAGGGGTGGATGAGGTTTTACGTCAAATCAATACTTTTAAATTACGATGATGTGTTATTTTTTTATTGTTAGTTAGTGTGGTAATAATTATATGAGAGGAAATGTAAGAAAAGTAGGAGAGATAATGAATTGTTGTAAGAAAAATATGAAAGAGAATGAGTTGGTGTAAGAAAAATAGTGATGTGATAGTTTTATGGTATAGATTTATAATAGGGGTTCATGTGTATTTGGATGGAGGATTAGATGTGCAAATCCGAAAAGTGGCCGGGATGGGGGGAAGCCCATCCCCCATCCGGATCTCTCCAATGCATTTTATTAGGTGTGTACAAGAGTTGTTTTGTAATTTGTTGTCATTCTTGATCTTAGGTTATGAGTTATCATTATCATATCACAAACACAAAGGAAAGAAAATAGGAGTCTACTGGTGACAACGCGAGTGACAGACTTCTCCATATAAAATAATTACTTTTGGGGTTATTCAAAAGAAATTTCTCCAATGTTGAGTAGGTCTTCAGTGAACTTGAGATCACGATAATTTCTTTTTTTATTTGAGTGTTATTGTTTTTTTTTTGAAGGGTTGAGTTTCATTTTTATACATATTTGTATAATACTTATATTTGAAAGAAAAAAAGAATTACCTTGAATTCACATAAGTTTTTATCTTTCAATTTTACCTTAATATGAAATTTAAAGTGAAGATTAATATCAGTTTACAACATGTATTAGATCATCTTTATCTATACCCGTCACAACCACAATCAATTAATAAACAATTTATTTATCTATCCTCCACATACACATTTTACCCTACAACTCAAACTCATCTTTTTTCATATTTTATCCATAACCACCAACAACCACAACAACCCTTTAATAAATTATTTCATTTATAACTTAACAATTATATATATAATTAATTCTCATTATATTTAAAATATTTAAGAAATATACCCAATTATTTGATATTAAAAAAAATCATAATTATAATAAAAAATTATCATACTGTTAAAATAAATTACAACATCTAATAACAAATTACAAGAATTGAAATACAAAAGAAAATAAATAAATCAAGCTATGAATACATGCGTAAAACAACAACGAAGCAAAAGAGGCAAATTACATATTTAATTATTAGTGTCGAGTTTTCGCCATATATGCTCAATCAAGTCGTTCTTAAGAGCGACATGAGCTTCTCTATTACGAAGTTGTTCTCTATTAGTCATATAGGTGGATAAACTTGCAATGCGTTCATTATAGTAATGAAAGGACTGATCATCATCTATGGGACAATCCATTAAAAATTCGATGGGATCATAATAATTTAGGTATGTGTCTCATTCATCCCCCACTATCATATTGTGTATGATGATACAAGCCATCATATTTTTTTTCCATCAAATGCATATCCCATCCAAATTATATCAACATTGGTCTCTATTTATAGAGAATTTTATTTTATGAATTTTGGAGTTTTTTTTTAAGTGGATAAATCAAAACCTACAATTATCTAAACAAAATACACTCGGTCAATTATATGGTGCCATGGGTCATAAATAAAGATAAAATATCTCTTGGGCAAACGTTCATGCCCATGGTTGTCAAATAATCGGGTCATCAAATAAAATTGGATTCTGATTTTTTTTTCTTTTGTCCCTTGTGCATGACCAAGTCATCATAGCACCGATAAACATGGTCTTAGAAGTTTAGGACACTGACTGTCCCCAACATCCCCCATTACGTTCTCAATTTGTGAAGCTCCATATGGTTTTTTTAGGTAAAAACAAACAGTATGGTGAACGCGAGTTCTACATTTATTTCCACTACTTTTTTCGTAGTGTTGAATCTCTTTTTCATATTTTTTATCATGTTTGTATTATTTTTCTGTAAAAAAAAATGTTTTTGATTGTTCGTTTTGTGTTCTAGTGTTAATCTTTTATATATATTTTAATCACTCCGCTAAAAATTCTGAAGAAAAAAAATTATTAGTCTTAAACGATTCTAGTACAGGCATATGGTGAGGAAATGCAAGGATAACTTTTCGAAAATCCTATGCAATCAACTCAACCAGTCTCACTCATAAGAGTGAACCGACACCAGGTCAACTAACGCTAGGTCGGCCCCAAATATGTTCACTGATAAAGTGTTTGTGAAAGAACTTAGTACAAATAACCAACCTATTGCCAACAGATAACCTTACAGTTGGACTACTATTTAGACTAGCTCATTCCGGAAGGTATCATTCCTAGTTTATGCTCATTTTAGTTTACATAAAATGATATTTTTACTTTGTCTATTTAAATGTGTTTAAGGTTGGATGTCAGTTAATGCTGATTAGCTGAGTTGGTGGCAATTGAAGGAAACTATTTATTTTTTAAAATAAAGGCAAACATGAATGACAATTTATCAGTAGATGTGTAAAGCAATGTAAGTGTAAACACACACAAATACACAATATTTATAGCAATTTAGACTCTTATATCACTTCCTCATCAAAAGATCTCATGTTCTTGAGTAATTTATTCAATTTTGAAATTTCTCATAACCTTGAATGGGTGCAAAGTCTTATGTGTTTATAGATAATTCGACTTTCTTCCCATTAGAGATGAAGATCTTGTTTTTTTATCTTGGAGCACCAATAAATATTGAATTTAAGTGTGAGGAGATTTAGGAAATCACCGTTGAATGTGGTGATGAGAAATCTGCTATTAATAAAGTGTGATTACAAAGACACAACAGAAAAGCCCACAATTAATGGGAGATATACACGGAAATTACATCAAAGAATATTTATTAAAAATACATGGTCAAAATAATTAATCATTAGTCCCATTACCCCCCGTCAAGCGCTGCGTGGGATGAAGGCACACTCAAAGCTTGGAACGTAGAAACTCGAAAGCCGGGCGTGATAAGCTCTTTGTGAAGGTGTTTAAAATAAAATAAATATTGTTGCCTTATTTTTCCATGAAATTCGAAATTTATGGATAAAAAGGGGAGAAAGATTTTCTTTGAATTTTGTTATGGAATGAAGATATGTATTCTTGGAATACAAGATTATCTCATTAAATTCAAGAAATCTCCCACTTGATTATCCATAGGGAAATTTTCGAAAATTTTGATAATTAAGGGAAAGAAAGATTTTCTTGATTTTCTTGAAAAGATATTATGGAAGATATGTATTTCTTGAAATACAAGAATATCTCATAAATTCAAGAAGATCCAAATCTTGGATTCTTGCCCTATAATTTTCGAAATTAATCCATAACAAAAGAGTAGGTGGGATTTTGTGGAATATTATAATTATGGGAAAAAGAATATAGGAGATATATTCAAGATTTCTTGGAGATAAAGAAAAGATTTTCCCACATTGTTTTTGCCCTAAAAATTCGACCACCTCCACTCTATAAATAGGGGATGATTCTTTCATTCCCAAGTACAATTCCATGTGCTGGAAAAATTAGTAAATCCACAAAGGTGGTGCAACATAATTTATTTTCCTTTTGTTAATTGTTCGCAAGCGTCCTACCACCGGATAGTCGAGCAAGGATTAAGGGAATATTTGGGAAGTTCTTTTGGTGTGTCTAAAAAAACAAAGCCATTGCAGTCCCAAGAGTAATGCGTTCACGTAAACTCGAGAAATTCGCATCGTAGGATTTACGTGAATTAATTATATGCATGATTTGTTGTTGGATTATTATTTGAATTAATATAGGATCAATTCATGCTAGTAATAATTATAAGAATTAAATTTGTATTTAAATATTCATCCCGAATAGATCTGTGCAACTTATTCCCCAACAACTGGTATCAGAGCCACGGTTTCGGGCTCTGAATTTTTTAAATTGTAATTTAATTCATTTGCATAAAATTTGAAATTGGATAATAGAATTGCTATATATTTTTTGCAGGTATCCAATTGTCATGGAATTTAATGTGTTTATTTATGCATGCATATAAATTGTGGTTTTTAATTCGATTAGTTCGGATTCGTTTTGCCTCGTGAGAAAATCCACGAGTAGATTAGGATTTGTTTGATTTGATCAATGTAATAGACTAGTCTAGATCTAGGTTTATTTATTTTTTGTAAATAAATTGTAACCGGATCGGAAATGGAGGCGGAGACGAAGAATTAAAGGATAAAATCGAACTGGCGAGGGCGGCGTCGCGCCGCATTTAAACGTGCTAAAGGGGGAATGCCGCGCGACGCGACGCACGCAGTACGTGACGGGCGCAGGGCGAGGCCGAGAGTGGCCGAGGGCCGAGCGCGAGATCAGGTCAGACAGACGCGGGCGAGATGACGCAAGACGTAGCCAGGTAGCGGGTTAACGGGCGGACGAGGGCGAAGCGCTGCAGGACGCTGGGCGCCGCTGAAGCTGGCGTAGGTAAGTGTGCGGCGATGGGCGAAGTGGAGCGATGCGGTACACGCTGCCGCCGCCGAGGTACCGCTGAACCTCGCCGAGGCGCAAGCGAGGCACGGCGGGCGGCTCACGAGGTGTGCTAAGGCTACCGAGGTGACTTTGGGCCAGCGGGCCGGCCGGATGCGGACGTGCATCCCAGCTGCGAGCTACTTGGCGTGGCGTTTCGAGATGGAGTTCTTTTCGAGACAATTGAGTGGGAGAAATTCAAGAAGGCGTTTCTTCAAGATCAAGCCAAGAAAAATCAAACCATGTCAATTGGATAATTTGTGCCCAATATGTTTATTTTTTCTGCTTTGCTTGATTTATTATTGTGTTATCTTATGCTTTATTTAATTTTTTTAAATGTGTTTGCATGAGAGTTGCCCAATGAAAAATCTCACCGTCAAAAATTACTAAGTATGTTTAAATAATTAATTGATAATTTTATTCCGGATAATAAAATTGAATTAATTTTGACCTCCATGATTTATTTATTTGTGAATTCTTTTGGAGAAATTCCCATGGGGACGGTCAAAAGTTAGCTTTCACATGAATAAATTCCAAATGGATGATTGTGGATTATTACTATTGGCGACGATGACCCTCCCCACGAGGCTCGATCAAAGCGAAATAATAATCATGTATTTAATCATGGTTATTACTTAGGTATAAAATTGATATGCATATACTTCCCCAAAGTCCCTGTCAATTTTATATTGGTCAAGTGGGAGCCAACTATTAATCTGGATATTAAAGGTTTGTAAATCGTTTGTTTGTAACTCGCTTGAATGTGTTTTAAATAATGACCCACCACACGTGGGCTTATTTAAACTGTTTTTGAGATGTTGGTTGATGCATGTTCATATTTTTTGAGATTTTAATATGATGCATGTGATCGAACCTTGTGATATATTTGTGCTTATGCATATTATTGTTTATTTTGGGTTCATCATGTCGCAACTTTTTAATCCATTGTTATATACACTCAAAGAACACCAATTAACCGCAAAAAAAACTATAATGTTTGAAAATGAAATATGAGTTTGTCCTACCCGCAGAAGAACATCATTGGGTTCTTGATGTACCCAAGCCACGTAAGTTTCACCGATGAATCACCTAATGCGGAAAGACACTTGTATAATATTTGGGGAGCGGCCAATGAACCCATGAAACGTGTAATCTTGACTTCATTTTGTTCGATGATTTGAAACACATTCATGAAGGTGTTGAGTCTGGGCTGCAGTAAATTATGCAAAGTCTTGAAGAAATATTTTTAACAAAAGACCGTATGATCAATCGGTTTAAAAAATGACGACGCGGGCAAAGCTAAAGATGGTCGAGGGAACACCCGTGAGGGAGCATGTTCTCGTAATCAAACACCATTTTGAAAAACGGCTTATCTCGCATACTAGGTATTGTGATGAGGCCCAAATCGAATTTCTTTTTGCTAACTCTTCCAAGAAGCTTCATGGGTTTTTCTGTAGTTTTGTGATGAGTGATCACATGTTTACTATGGACATCCTACAAGAAGCCTTGGAGAAAATAGAGAAGCATTTGGGAAAGAAAGACGAAGCATTGGTGACCAAAAGTCTTTTCTCGAGATCTAGGCGATGGAAGGCAAGTCTCAAGAAAAGAAAAGTGGTCGTAACCAAAGCAAACTCATCACTAAGAAAAGTGAGAAAAGACAAGTTAATTTGTTTGGGTGTCAAGAAAAGACCAAAAGGAAAATGTTTTAATTGCGGTGAGAAAGGACATTGGAGGTTAGTCTGCTCTAAACCCAAAAGGAATGGAAAGAAAGGTAATTCTCAGGCACTAGTTGTTGAAACTTGCTTAGCGGCGTATGCCTCCCATTTATGGGTGATGGATACGGATCCATCGATCATGTTTGTTTCACTTTTGGGGGGTTCAAGCTTTAAAACAACTTAGTGGGAGTGAGATCATCATCACACCGGGCGATCTTCTGAGAGTGGCGGTGAAGCAAATGGGAGAAGTGCACTGTCTTTTGAAGACGTAGTTTTAATTTTAAGAGATGTTCTTTACGTTAGAATTTTAGAAAGAATTTAATTTCGGTTTCTAAACTTTTTCTTGATGGATATTCGGTTACTTTTAATAAAGTTGTTACCATTTCTGTTTTTGATAAATTTGTCTGTCATGGAACGTTATCGAATAATCTCTATACAATTAACTGTGCACACCGCTCACGAAATGCATCCTATAACACATCAACTGTTTCCGAGAAAAGAAAACGTTCATCAGACGTGAACGAGACACTTCTATGGCATCTAAGATTGGGTCATATAAATCCAAAGAAGATCCAAAGGTTGGTGAAAGACGGTTCACTGGAGTTTCTCTAAGTTGAACCAATTCCAACTTGCGAATCATGTTTGGAGGGTAAAATAACCAAGAGGGCATTTGGAGCCAAGGGGAATAGAGCCAAAGAAGTGTTGGAGATCGTTCACACAGATGTATGTGGTCCAATGTCAACCAAAGCAAGCACTTTTATTGATGATTACTCAAGGTACGGTTATATTTTCCTTATGAAGCATAAATCTGAGACCTTTGAGAAATTCAAAGAATTTAAGGCTCAAGCACAGAATCATAGGGAAAAACGTATCATGTCTCTACGATCCAATCGTGGAGGTGAATACCTCAGCGATGAGTTTTTGAACTACTTATCTGATGAAGGGATTGCATCCCAGCTAACTGCACCCGGAACCCCTCAACTAAATGGGGTTGCAGAGCGAAGAAACAGAACTCTTTTGGAAATGGTTAGATATATGATGAGTTATGCGGATCTTCCCAAGTCGTTCCGGGGTCATGCCTTGGAAACAACAGCCTACATTCTGAACTTGGTGCCATCCAAATCGGTTCCCGAAACTCCCAAAGAATTGTGGACCGGGCGCAAGCCTAGTTTGAGACACATGAAGATTTGGGGGTGTCCGGCCTACGTGTTGGACAAGGAAGCCGGTAAATTGGATCCTCGATCAGAATTAAGGTTGTTTGTAGGATACCCCGAGGGAACAAAAGGGTGTATATTCTATGGTCCCGAAGATCAAAAGATGGTAATAAGCACCCACTTTAGATTTTTGGAAGAAGACTATATGAACGAAAGAAGACCCATAAGTGAGATTACCTTAAATGAGCTAAGGGGGCTAACCTCAATGCCAACTGTACAAGATGACATACCAAACGACACACTTACACAACCGGAACCTCGTCGTAGTGGGAGGGTTGTGAAACAGCCAGAGAGATTCATGGGAATAGGAGAGTCCTTGGACTTGATTCCCGGGCAAGACGAATCAGACCCATGGACATATGACGAGGCAATCTAAGACAAGGATGCAGATTCTTGGCAAACAACAATGAAAGTCAAAATGGGTTCTATGTTTCATAACAGAGTGTGGGAGCTAGTTGAACCACTTAATGGGGTCAAACACATTGGTTGCAAGTGGGTGTATAAGAGAAAAAGAAGACCGGACGGGAAGGTGGAAACCTTCAAGGCAAGACTCATGGAAAAAGGTTATACTCAGAAAGAAGGGATCGATTATGAGGAAACTTTTTCACCTGTAGCCATGCTTAAGTCCATCCGAATTCTCTTATCGATTGCTGCGCATCTCGACTTTGAAATCTGACAATGGATGTCAAGACAACTTTCCTTAAAGGAAGTCTTGATGAAGAGATCTATATGCAACAACCCCAAGGCTTCATTGAAAAAGGCCAAGAACACCTAGTTTGTAAACTCATGAAGTCCATTTACGGACTCAAACAGGCATCCAGAGCTTGGAACCAATGTTTTGATCATGTTATAAAATCTTATGAGTTTGATCAAAACGAGTTCGAAAGTTGTGTGTACAAAAAGTGTGTCGGAACTGCATTGGTATTCTTAGTACTATACGTAGACGACATTCTGATCATCGGGAACAATGTAAAGGTGTTATCAGACGGGCATGGCTTTCAAAACAGTTTGATATGAAGGACTTAGGGGAAGCCGCTCACATCCTTGGGATCAAGATCACTCGAGATCGCAAGAAAAGGATGATAGGCTTGTCATGAAGCTTCATACATAGACATCGTCTTGAAACGATTCAAAGATGCAGATTTCAAGAAAGGCTTCGTACCTTTCGGACATGGAATCCATCTATCCAAGAAAATGTGCCCTAAGACTAAAAAGGAAATAGATGACATGAGAGGCATTCCTTATGCTTAATTTGCCGAAAGCCTTTATGTATGCAATGTCAGGTATTTAGACCGATATATCGCTTTTGGCGTTGGCATGGTGGCAAGATATCAAAGTAACCCGGGAAAGAACATTGAATGGCGATTAAAAAACATTCAAGTATCTGAAAAGAACTTGGGATAGAATGTTTATTTATCGATCGAGATAGTCAATCCTTATCGGCCACACCGGACTCGGATTTCCAATCGACATAGACTCAGAAAATCTTCCTCCCAGAGTGTGTTTTGCATGGGGAGGAGCCGTGACATGGAGAAGCGTCAAAGTAAATGCGTCGCAGATTCTACCATGGAAGCCGAATATGTAGGCGTCATGAGGCAAATGAAAAGAAACGGTTTGGCTCAAGAACTTCCTTGTGGAATTGAATGTAGTTCGAATTTGCCCAAAGAATCATCACATTTTATTGTGACAATGCGGCAGCGATTACAAATTCAAGGGAACCAAGAGCCCACAAAGCCAGCAAACACATTGAAAGTGTTGGGATATTTTAGTTTTGATGAATTATGCCAAAACATTATCAACTTGTGTTTTTGAAGCTAATCTCTACGATAACAAGTTGAGGGGGAACGAGAGAACAAGTTGAGGGGGAACTCACGAAATCGATGAAGATGATCGAGATCGACGAGGTCAAGCAGATTTAGACCGATCAAGATCGGACGAGTAAGATGAGTTCCGGAGTTAACTCGATAAGTCAGGCAAAAATCAAAAGATAAGAAAAGCTAAGCCAGCTGATCAGAAGAATCAGAAGGTCAAATGATCAGATGACCAGAACATACCGATCGTAAGACCGGATCGATGATCGATGACCGATCGTAAGACCGATCGAAGAGGAGGTTGCGGATCGTAAGAGGTAGATGAGATCGACGAGATCGACGTGATCGAGATCGATATGAAGATGAGCAGATGATCAAGATCGACGTGATTGAGATCGGATAAAAGCTAAACCGATATGCTAAAACCTAATGTAATCGACTGATGCTATCCGGAGATATTGATCTGAAGAAGTGTTGATCGATCACCGAGTGATCGATCGCAAAGAAGAAATCGATAGCTTTGAGTCAAAGTGACTGAAGGTCGGGATGTACGAATTTCAGAGAATCGAACTCACCACCGAAAGTGTCAAGATGCTGATCGACGATAAGGTCCGCCAAGAGAAGTCTCTTTGAATCAAGTATCCCGAGGCTCGGATAAACTCGAGGCTCGGATGAGAAATCTGAGACTCGAGATAAAACTGAAGACTCAGATAGAATCGAAGACTCAAAGATGTCTCTCAAGACACCGAGACTCAGAGAATCTGAATGATTCCAAGGCGAGGAATCGAGGAATATACCGTTGGAATTCGGTGACGTGGACTAATGAGAGGAAGACAACCAAATTTCAAGAAGTTTGCCAGATTACAAGAATAGTATGGATTTGAATGTGATTCTCTCCAACGGTAACATTCAAATCCACACTATAAATACAAGGTCTTTCATCATTCTAGGTGTGGATGCGTGGAGATTATAGCACGAGATGCTACAGAGCCAAAGAGAGTTATACCCAAAGCATTCCCACCCTAGAACACAAGTCTGTAGATATACAAATATGTTCAAGAGTGTTCTAGAACCCAATCTAAGAAACCCACGATGTATCCTATGCTTAGAGAGATTTTCCCAACCTTAGCAATTGAGGCTAAACAAATGTAAGGGAAAATCTCACCATAGTTGGAGACAACACCAAACCCAAACCCCCTTCTCGTAAGAGATAACTAGTGGTGAAGTGAGGTAGTTGTTAGGCAATCCCCAGTGAGGGTGATAAGTCCCGTTGGAGTGTGAACTCGTTAAACATCTAGAGGCGAGCCCGAAAGGGTGATAAGTCCAGTTTGAGTTAGTAAACTACAAAGGTAGTCAGAAAGCTCAGGGTCGGGTTGAGTAAGTAAACTACGTGGAGTAGTCAGAAAGCTCAGGGCCGAGTTGAGTAAGTAAACTACACGAGGTAGTCAGAAAGCTCAGGAAGTGTTTGAAGGAATTTCCCTAGGAACAGGGAGAGTGGATGTAGGAGCTTGAGTCTCCGAACCACTATACTTTGTTGTGTTCTTTATTGCTTTACGTTCTTATCTTGTCATATGCATTCGATTATAAGCAAAACACAACACATGAGCTTAAAACGAAAAAAAAAAATCTGGAATCACCATTCCTTCACCCCTGTTGTTATGTGCATTTCATGATTATTTCGCATTTCATGGGTTTTCCACCGGGCCTAACAGAAAGGAAATACCATCTTATACGAGATATCGTTAAGAGAGGAGATATAGATGTGGCAAAGATAGCGTCAGAAGACAACCTAGAAGATCCATTCACAAAGGGTCTGCCTCTGAATACATTCGAGAGACATGTGGAAGGAATGGGTGTCAAGACCGCCGCTAACTGCTTTTGAGTATAAGTGGGAGAAATAATTAGGTTCGTGTAGGTGACATTAGATGTCACGATTAGAACTATATGAGACATGTTGTAGTATACTTAAAAGCGGACTTTGAGTATAAGTGGGAGATTGTTGGGATTATCTTTGGAAAGTATGCTTTTACTTTGTATAATCAAAACCTAATTTTCGGACTTATTTTTTGAAATAAATTGTTTATCACTGATGCTTTAAATATCATCGAATTTACATATATTTACTGCATAACTATTCAATAAAATCGTACATGTTACATTGTAGTTAATTTAGTGATACCAGATCACAGAAGATTAAATTAACAGTCCCTTGTAACTAAAAGTACACCATTCACGACCTAGATGGAAATGAACAATCCATCGTGAAAGGTTGAAGTGTAAGGCTCTTGATTGGTTTGTCTTGACCAAGAGATTACACTAGTGCATGACTGATGCATTGAATAGGACCTACAGGAGGACAAATTCTTTAGAACTGAACAAGGAAGAATTAGACCTCAGTGGTTCGTTATTTCTTAATCTTTGTTCCTTAAATAGGATCACGTGTGGTTGGTAACTATTGCTCCGACTTATCATGGGTAGAGAATCAACAAGATTCAATACTTTTTATCTTGGGCAATATTATTGGTCACATGTGATTGTTAAGATTTAATACGGAGAATCATGTGCAAGTACGCTTGTTCGATTTGCCCCCTTGAGAGGTTCATAAGCTTTATCATACCAAATCTTGCAAGTGGAACTAGTTTCCGGTATGGATAATAATGTTGAACCGTTCCTTAACCAATGACAAAAGATATTAATTAACGGAAAGCTATTTCAGTGGCTTGAATTAATTAATGGGCTAGATAATCTTAAACACGGAAAATAATAACCGGGAGCCATATTGGCTGTAATATGGGTTAAGATGGATAGTGCAATATTAATTATGTAGTGGGATTAATTAATATTTATGGGCTTGAATAATATTGTGGCTCAATATTGATAATTCAAGATCCATTGGAAGGTCCAATCTTAATTCTCCTAAAGGCCCCTAAGTAGCCCAACATATAGTCCAATAACTGAAAAAAGTGTTTAAAATAAAATAAATATTGTTGCCTTATTTTTCCATGAAATTCGAAATTTATGGATAAAAATGGGAGAAAGATTTTCTTTGAATTTTGTTATGGAATGAAGATATGTATTCTTGGAATACAAGATTATCTCATTAAATTCAAGAAATCTCCCACTTGGTTATCCATAGGGAAATTTTCGAAAAATTTGAATAATTAAGGAAAGAAAGATTTTCTTGAAAATATATTATGGAAGATATGTATTTCTTGAAATACAAGAATATCTCATAAATTCAAGAAGATCCAAATCTTGGATTCTTGCCCTATAATTTTCGAAATTAATCCATAACAAAAGAGTAGGTGGGATTTTGTGGAATATTATAATTATGGGAAAAAGAATATAGGAGATATATTCAAGATTTCTTGGAGATCAAGAAAAGATTTTCCCACATTGTTTTTGCCCTAAAAATTCGACCACCTCCACTCTATAAATAGGGGATGATTCTTTCATTCCCAAGTACAATTCCATGTGCTGAAAAAATTAGTAAATCCACAAAGGTGGTGCAACATAATTTATTTTCCTTTTGTTAATTGTTCGCAAGCGTCCTACCACCGGATAGTCGAGCAAGGATTAAGGAAATACTTGGGAAGTTCTTTTGGTGTGTCTAAAAAAACAAAGAAATTGCCGTCCCAAGAGGTACGTTCACGTAAACTCGTAGAATTCCGCATGCGTAGGATTTACGTGAATTAATTATATGCATGATTTGTTGTTGGATTATTATTTGAATTAATATAGGATTAATTCATGCTAGTAATAATTATAAGAATTAAATTTGTATTTAAATATTCATCCCGAATAGATCTGTGCAACTTATTCCCCAACAGCCCTGGTGATCATAGGATGAGAAGGGACGACAGATGTCGCAGGTAGCTGTGTTTGAATATACTAGCACGTAAAGCAGTTAAACATACACAACGGAATAAATAAATTCACCAACAACAAATTTACAATTGCATAATTAAAATAACATAATATGTAAATGAATTCTTAAAGTGCTTCGTAAGCAATCTTCTCAACTATGGTATACACGTAATCCCCGTTCACAGATCCGCACAGATTTGTCAGCGTTGAATCCCCGTGTGAATTTGCTAGGAAAAATCTACACTAGAGATTTTATGGAGAAGTATAATTCTTGTGTGTATAATGAAATCCCAAGGACTCATATATATATAGGAGAAGCTCAGCTTAAATCTTAAGCCATCTTTATTATGAAAAAAAATCCCTAATCTTGCAAATTAGATCCCATAGATTTAATTTTCCTATATATAAATTCCTACAATAATATTTCATATATTATTTTGGGATTCCTATTTAATTAAATCTAATTTAATTAAATAGTAATAATAATTAATTCTTAATATAATTATTATTAATTCTCCATAAATTAAATATTAAATCCAATTTAATATTTAATCAACCAATTATAATCTATAAAGGGGAATTACTTGTTGTGTGACCCATAGATCCTTATATATCGAGCGATTAGTCAACTAACGGTCTATATTGAATCAATAAATCAGATATTCTCAATATATAAGGTACGTTGTGAGGTATTTGCAACAACCTGTAACATTATGTGGGCTATTGTGATAATTTTCTTTCATTCGCGAATGCCCGATTAAATCTTGAACATGATGAAGTGTCTATTTCAAATAATTTAATCATATTTTCTCATTACACTAATTGATCTCGTATATCACATTTGGGCACAAAGTCCAAACGTGACGTGCATTGGCCAATGACTAACGATCCAATTAGTATGAGAAGTCGAGCATTCTCTCTAAATCCACATAGAGGAATGAATCATTTTCTTAGTTCAACTACCACGCACATGCACTTCGTGCTGAACCCAATCCATGCCATATCTACCCATTAAGGGTGCAAGCGTCGGTCATGGTGAAAGTTCACCACTCCATACATGTCGTGCATATTGACCTCAAGTCAGAGGAATATCACATCGCTCCCACTAACCGAGACACCCGTAGACACTTAAGTGGAGTAATATCAAACGGTTTCTCGAATGAGTATACCAATACCCTCTAAGGTATATGTGCATCCATCATGAGATATCTAGTATCTCGTAGTAAGTGAGAATTACTACACTCTCTAAAAGTATAATGCAGATCGCACACCAATCTCAAATGCATCATCAATATCTCATTCTTGATGATCCTTGATCGGGGCTATTTGAGAACGATGCTTAAGTCATCTGAGGTCTCACATCCTCAATGACAACATTGGTTCATGGGAACCCTTACATGGGTAAATGAAAACAATCAAACACAGTATTCAAACAAGTGTATTGTCATACATTAATATTAAATGAACTATAATATTAAATCAACTGAATATCATCTAGTATTATGTCTTTACATATGATTGTCTCTAGGACACTAATATTAACAGGCTGGGCGCAGGTGCTGGATCAGGGGCATGCGCCTCGGCTGGGGCTAGGTCGAGCGCATCAAGAGGCTGAACAGGCGCTGCGGCGCCAACAACATGCGACTGGGCGGGCGCATCTGTTGGCAGAAGCACAACAGGGTCGTCCAGGGCAGGAGTCACGCGCTCGAGCACAAGTGTAGGCGGTAGTGCACGCTCGAGCGCTAAGGGATGCCGAGTTGGTGGAGTGCCTGGCGACTTAGGCAATGTACAGTGTGTGGCAATTTACTAAAAATACATGGTCAAACTAATTAATCATTAGTCATAGTATTCAAGTTGTCACATTACTTCAGTTTTAAAGATGTTATGATCTTGTCGCTTGTGTATCTATACTACTCTTCATGCTCAATTTGATGAAATGTCTTCCCCGTTCTCTTACTCAGTGGCATCTTCTAATAAAGACAATCTTGATGTATCATCTTTTTTGGAACCATCAACAGATACTAATCCACCTTTACATGGCTCAACTTTGGATGTGCCTAAGTTGGTCGAACCATCTCGGACAAGTTGTCCCCTCTGCCAGACCATGCTGGACCCGCCTCCAGCCCATCTTACACCACCTCAGGCCTACGACGAACTGACCATTCTGCCCCTATTAAACACTAGTTAAATCTCGAGGCACACTCGTCCCCAATGGCCCAAGTCCCTTCAACAAGCCCTCATGCTTCGTCACCCCTGCCCACTACCGAAGAAAAAACGCCCGTTTGGGCCATGACTATGCTCTGTCTTCGGCCCTACAACACCATGCTCCAACTTCAGTACATCCCATGACACTTGAGCCAAATTAAGCAAACATATTTAGACCATATTATATAGTTGATATTTCTATTACTGCTTTTTTGCTTATAGTTGTTGTTTCTGATGAACCCAAACATCCACATTGGTTAGCTGCAATACGTGAAGAACTAGATTCTCTTCATGCTAATAATACTAGGGAGTTAGTTCCTAGACCCGATAATACTAATATTATTAGCTTGAAATGTTCATGCTAGTATCTCTCTGATATGGTTCTATTGAACTGTACAAAACTCCTCTTGTTGCTTAAGGCTTTACATAGATTCCAGGATTTTATTTCTCTCAAACCTTTAGTCTGGTAGTTAAAGCCGCTACTGTTTGAATCATTTGCACTAGTTGTTCACAAAATGTGGCTACTTCATCAACTGGATGTAAAAAATGCTTTTGCATGAGGTTTTGGACAAACTAGCTTTTATAGCTCGACCTCTTGGCTTCAATAATCCTCGTTTCCCAAATCATATTTATCGTCTGAAGAATGCTCTCTATTGTCTTCGTTAGACTCCCAAGACATGGTTTGTTCGTTTCAGTGATTTTTTGTTTAGCTTTGGCTTCACTTGTAGTAATGCTGACACGTCACTATTTTACTTCAGCCATAACATCACAATATTTCTTCTGTATTACATTGATGATATTACTATTGACATCCAATGATCATGTTTCTCTTAAATGGTTTATTGCTTTTGTCAACAAGAAATTTATTGTTAAAGACTTGGCCAGTCTCAATTATTTCCTTGGTCTTGAGGTGACACACACTCCAGTTGGCCTATTTATTGGTCAGGCTAAGTATGTTGTTGGTCCCGATTTGAAAAACCATGAGTGTGGAAAATACCATGTAATGCATATAAAACAGGGGTGAGGAAACGGTGATACCGATTTTTTTTTTGCTTTTAAGAACGATGTGTGTTTTGCATATAATCAAATGCATATGGCAAGTAAGAACATAAAGCAGTAAAGAACACACGATTTTATAGTGGTTCGGAGTCCAACTCTTACATCCACTCTTCCCTATCACAAGGGGCACCAACTTAACCAACTGGACTTAGTTTAACGTGTTAGTCCAACACCCAACAGATGTTTACCGAGTTCCCACTCAATCGGGACTTATCACCCTCACGGGATTGCCTACCCTCCCTTTCGGGATTTCTAGATGTTTACCGAGTTCTCACTCAAATGGGACTTATCACCCTCACGGGATCGCCTACCCTCCCTTTCGGGATTGCTAGATGTTTACCGAGTTCTCACTCACCTACAAACTTAACCTATCAAACTGATTTGGGTAAGGTTTGTTTGGTTTCCAACTAGGTTGAAATTTTCCCTTACATTTGTTTAGCCTCAATGCTAAGGATGGGAAAATCTCTCTAAGCTTAGGTTATTACATTTGTGCTTAGATCTAGGATAGAACACTCTGAATATATGCGTGTATTTCTTGCTCAGTGTTCTATGGTGGAAATGCTGGATGATTTGGCTATGTAGCTCGATGGTTCACACATTTCTCCACATTCTCCACACGAATAATGAAGGAAGAACTTGTATTTATAGTGTGGATTTGAATGTTACCGTTGGATGGAGTCACATTCAAATCCATTCTATTCTGTAGCTTTTGCAGCTTTTTCAGGCTTGTTGTCTTCCTCTCATTGGTCCACGTCAGCTGAATCTAAAGACTATAATCTTCAGGATCTTCTGAGTCTTCAGGTTTCTCTGAGTCTTCAGGATTCTTCTGAGTCTCAGGATTCTTCTGATCCTCAGGTTTCTTGATTCAGCAGACTTCTCTTCAGCGGACCTTGTCTGATCAGGTATACTGACACTCAGGCTAACTGAGTTCAGCTCTTCTGACTTCAGACAATCTGACCCTCAGGTCACTAGTACTCAGGCTAACTGATCATCGGTAGCGTTCTGATTCTCAGTGAACATAACTTCAGATGACTTGTCTTCTGATGAATTCTTTTCTGATTTATTCTCGCCTGATCTGGTATGCAGATTTCTGGTTTTTTTATATCTGATTTCTTCTCGCCTGATCTGGTATGCAGATTTCTGGTTTTCTGATATCTGATTTCTTCTCGCCTGATCTGATTAGCTCATATGATCAGATCAGTACAACATCAGTTCAACTTATCAGTTTTTCTACATCAGATTAGTATATCAGTTTAGCATATTAGGTTAGTTGCATCAGGTTATCTTATCTGATTTCGATCAGTCTCATCCGCTCATCTTCTGATCTGCAACCTTCTCTTCTGAACTGGTCATCTAATCTGGTCATCTGGTCATCTGATCTTCTGATCAGCTGGCTTAGTTTTTCTTCTCTTCTGATTTTGCTCAGCTCATCAGTTAACTCCGGAACTCATCTTACTCATCTGATCTCGATCAGTCTCGTCTGCAGCCTCGTCTGATCTTGATCATCTTTGTCTGATTTTGTGAGTTCCCCCTTAACTTGTTCTCTCGTTCCCCCTCAACTTGTTATCTGTAGATTAGCTTCAAAAACAGAAGTTGATAATGTTTTGGCATAATTCATCAAAACTAAAATATCCCAACAATTTTCCCCTTTTTTATAATGACGCCAAAACTTTAAAATATATGCATTTTTGCAGAAACGAGGTTTTTCAAAAAGATCAGTTCAGATTGTCACATTTGAAATCAGTGAACTTTTGAACTCCCACTCTGATACCAATTGTTGGTATCAGTTAAGATTGTCACATTGAAATTAATGACCTTTTGAACTCCCGCTTGTTGGGGAACGAATTGCCTGGATCTATTCGAGATGAATATTTAAATACAAATTTAATTCTAACAATTATTACTAGCATGAATTAATCATATATTAATTCAAATAATAACAAAACATGCATATAAACAATTCACGTAAATCCTACGCATGCGGAATTACTACGAGTTTACGTGAACTTACCTCTTGGAATGGCGATGGCCTTGTTGATGAAAACACACCAAAAAACCTTCCCAAGTATTACCTCTTGGAATGGCGGTGGAAGGACACTCGTAAACAATTAACTAAAAGGAAAAATAAAATTTGTTGCACCACTTTTGTGGATTTACTAATTTTTCCAGCACATGGAATTGCCCCTTGGGAATGAAAGAATCATCCCGTATTTATAGATGGGTGGTGGTCGAAATTTTTGAGGAAAAACCAATGTGGGAAAATCTTTTCTTGATCTCCAAAAAATCTTGAATATATCTCCTATATTCTTTTTCCCCATAATTAAAATATTCCACAAAAATCCCACCTCATCTTGTTATGGCCAAATTTTCGAAAAAAAACCAAGAGACAAGATTCCAAGATTTGGATCTTCTTGAATTTATGAGATATACTGGTATTTCAAGAAATACATATCTTCCATAATATCTTTTCAAGAAAATCAAGAAAATCTTTCTTTCTCTCATATTTCAAAAATTCAAAAATCACATATGAATAACCAAGTGGGAGATTTCTTGAATTTAATGAGATAATCTTGTATTTCAAGAATACATATCTTCATTCCATAACAAAATTCAAAGAAAATCTTTCTCCCCTTTTATTCATAATTTTTGAAAAATATGAGGAAATTAGCAACAAATATTTATTTTATTTTTAAACACCTTTTCCAGTTATTGGACTTTATGTTGGGCTACTTGGGGGGCCTTTAGGAGAATTAAAATTGGATCTTCCAATGGATCTTGAATTATCAATATTGAGCCACAATATTATTCAAGCCCATAAATATTAATTAATCCCACTACATAATTAATATCAAGATTTGTCCATCTTAACCCATATTACAGTCAATATGGCTCCCGGTTATTATTTCCCGTGTTTAAGATTATCTAGCCCATTAATTAATTCAAGCCACTGAAATAATTTTCCATTAATTAATATCTTTTTATCCTTGGTAAAGGAACGGTTCAACATTATTACTCATACCGGAAACTAGTTCCACTTGCAAGATATGGTATGCTAAAACTTATGAACCTCCCAAGGGGGCAAATCGAGCAAGCGTACTTGCACACGATTCTTCGTATTAAATCTTAGCTACACATGTGACCAATAATATTGCCCAAGATATAAAGTGTTGGTCCCGGTGCAAACGAGTCTTACACGTGTATGGGGGGGAATACACGTGTTCAGTGTTTTTAAAACTTTTCTTTTATCGAGGTCACTTGGGTCGAGTTGTCTCAAGATTTGGTCCCGAGAAGCACAAATCACTCGAGTCAAAGTCTCATCGAGATGGTGATCCCGAGCTTCTTCGTAAACCTCGAGATAATCCCAACCGAGTCCCCGAAGCCAGAGATCCCGAGTTGCTTGGATCGATAACTAACTCTATTGAACTCTCGAAGAGTAAGTTCGGTTTGGTAACTATCCGTTCTAGCTACTTTCGGACAAAAGCGGAATAGTTGGCCCTTTAATTTATACTCGTTTTAAGCTTTCTTTGAAAACCTTCCTTTAATGGAATATTGATTAGGTTGTGATTCAATTACATCGCAACTTCCGATTGGATTGATTCCAATGAAATATCGATGAAAATATGCTTTGATTTAAGTCAATGCGATTAAGCCATACGATAAGGAAAGCAATAAACAACACATCAATTTATAGTGGTTGGAGACTCAAGCTCCTACGTCCACTCTCTCCGATCTCTTGAGAGAAATTCACTATTCTGACGAGATTTACCTCGGCGTGGTTTTTTACTCAACTCGGTACCGAGCTTTCGACTACTCCACGTAGTTTACTTACTCAACCCGACCTTGAGCTTTTCGACTACCGTAGTTTACTTACTCAAACACAAACAAGCTTTTCGGACTACCTCTATAGCTTACTAACTTCACCTCTAGAGCTTCGACTACTCGCGTAGTTTACTAACTCTTTACAACTCTTCTCACCAACAATCACACACCAACTACCTTCTAAAGGGTTTGGGGTTTCTTGGTTGGTTTCCAACTAGGATGAGATATACTTTACAATAAAGTACAATGCGAAGTCTAGGATATCTCGACTAAGCTTCGGATATATCTTATCAAGCTAGGCTTAGTTTAATGAGCTCTCTTCGATTTAAAAGCACTTGGGAAATTCTAAGTTTTCGAAAGTGCTTTAACTTTGCGATAATAAGTTTGAGCTCTTGAGTTGCTTACAAATTTCCGTAACCTTACAATGTAGAGGGTCACAAGTATTTATAGGCATACACCAAGGTCACTCTTGAAAAACTATCCGTTGGAGGAGATAGCTTCGTGAGTTTCCTCTTATGGTGTGTGAGGAACGGCTATATTTAGGGTTTGAAACTCCCTAACACGTTTTTAGGCAATAGCCTTTCATGTAGCCGGTCTTCACTTTTTTGCGATCCGAACATTTGTACTTGACATCTTTTTTCAAATGATTGTCATTTGTCGGTCAAGATGGTACAATTGATGTCTTCCTCTTTTTGACTTTTGTCTCCGTTAAAAGGTAGACACCTTCAACGGCTCTTTTGGTTACAAACAGCGAGTTGATATAACCTTAACAACACTCGACTTAGTTCCTTTTATGCGCATTTGAATGTCTTGGCAAATATCTATTCTTCTAAGGAATCGTGATTTTTTCGATGTTGCATCCCCGGATAGATATTCTCGGTGCCTCTGAACATTCGGGTTTATCTTGAGCATTGATGCATTCACGAGTCTTGATAATTCATGCCTTGATATTCTTGATCTTGATTCTTGATCTTACATCTTACGTGTCTTGAGTCTTACGAGTCTTGAGGTCTTACGAGTCTTGGCGTCTTACGAGTCTTGGTCTTACGAGTGTTCTGGATATCTTGGTGATATCTTTGATATTCATCTTGAGTCTTGATTCCTCGATTTCATCTTGAGTCTTGATATCTCGATTTCATCTTGAGTCTTGATATCTCGATTTCCTGCTTGAGTCTTGGTCTCAGTTTCATCTTGAGTCTTGAAAACCGGTTTCATACTGAAACCGGTTTCTTGGCTATCTTGAGTCTTAGAATCTCAGATCCTAATCGATCTATATCTCACGACTATACATTTTGCGAGATATCATCCTCAATACTATAAACCGAATCTCGACTAACTATCAAGATTATCCCTGAACATGTCATACTCGGGGGTTTTGGGATCTAATCAAAATCATATATCTTTATTAAATTCATCTCCCAACAATTTCCCCTTTTTGATGATGCCAAAACCTATCTTGTTACAAACCATACAACCTAAACTCGTGTTTGGTCTATCCTATTACAAGATTGGTTATGTCTCCAATAATTTCCTGAACAGAGAATCTCCCAATAATTTTTGAGAATCTCCTCAACAATTAATCATTCAACAATTTCTTCAGTAATGAATCTCTCAAAGGATTCATCACCAAATACTTAATAAACAATTTCCCATAAACAATTAATTCAGAGACATCATTCCAAGATATCAAAAGTAAAAGACATGTAAATAAGATAATGAGATATTATCTTTTGAGCACATAAATTTTCATTGATGATGAGTAGAGTGTTACAGATTACAATGAAATTTATCAGAACAAAAATAAAAGACAAAAAGATATTAAAATTACAAGTGTCTTCAGGTAAGTCTTCAGATTTGGCTCTTGATCTTCTCGCTTTCTTGGCCAGATCCTCTTCAATTTCATCAGCGGGCACTTCCAGGTTGAACATTCTGAAATACCTATTCTTCAGTGCATTTCTTTCCTTGATGATATCCGAACTATTTTCTGTCGACCTAACCTAATGCGGCAAAGATATTGAGCAATTTCTTGAGTAATGACTTTTTTCATTCACCAAGGCATTATCAAGTCTTGGAGGAGGTAGGTATATGGACCGGGGACTCTTATATCAGACCTTTCCTTCATCCGCAAGGTTTATCCAAATTTTGGAGATATTTAGGATAGAAGGTTAGGAGATATTCAATAAATGCTTCATTTGGATCGAGCTTTCCCTTTCCATTCCCTCGAAAGACAAAGATAGTAGAACCCGAAGGTTCTCTTGACCTCTTCCCAACCTGTCGTTGAATTGGATGGGCATCCATTTGTCAATGTGTGGCCATTTTTGTGCTATTGAAGTCCCTCTCCGTTTGCTCGCAAACTTTTTGTATCCACTTCGCTTCATTACGCTCTTCATCTATTTTCTTCTCGATTCTGAGCACGCTCGGACCGGGCGACAACTTTCTTTTTGCTTGTTCTATCTGGAGTGTCTTGAGCATTCCTTGTGTTGAAGACTTTTCTCTCGAGGTTGACCGCAAACTCTTCTAATTCTTCAACCAACTTCCTTTGTCTTGGCTTAGAAGCCTTAGCACGCTTTTGCTCTCGGGTTCAACAATGTCCAAGGCTTTCCTCTTCATAGCAATTCAAAGAAGCTGGCTTGTTCCAACCTTAGCTCTATCACTCGATTTCTCTCTTGCAACATCAAGCATGGTTTCTCGTAAAAACCCGAGTGTAGATCGGCTTCTCCACCTTCTTGAACTTCATCTTGTCAAGAGCTTCGACTTCCTTCGAGGCTTTAGATAGGCTATTCATTTTTAAATTTCCTTTTGCGCCTTTTTCTCCAAAGTACGTGCGCTAATAACTTCTCAAGTCTTCATCCGGTCTTTCCCCTTCTTGGCACCATAATTTGGAAGAAGTCCGGAGAATCTTTGTGTCCATATGGTATTGCTCTTTGCTTACAGTAAGACCTCTCCCCGCTAACCGATCATGTTCATCTTCTAGCCTCCCGAGGTGGTTCTTAGCCCGAAAATTCTTGAGAAAGATGGGCAAACCGGCGGAGAGAGCATCTTTAAACATCTCTCATCATCTTGGTCATGAGCGTTGAGCTCATTTCCTCAACAATTGACTTGATCAAGATGCCGTTCTTCTCGCTAATTTTACCTCTAGGAACTCAAGATTCTCCCGGTGCTTGTTTAAGTTCAATTTTCATTTCGTTTGACTCCCTCAAGCTTCTCATTAATTTTGTCTTCCATGGAGGTCATCTTTGAGGTCGAGTGTCTTGGAGTTGCACCCGATTCAAGATGAACTCAGATTCTCCATCTTCCGAGTTTGGTGGCCAATGTCTCTTCTATCTCGGCGATTTTGTTCAAGATTGGCTCAACCTTCTGGCCGATTGATCATCCCGAGGTTCGGACACAACCGAGGGTCGGTTGCGCTCTCGAGCATCGGCACCATCCCGAGCTCGATCCCTAATCGAGCCTCGATCGTACATCGACAATTGAGTTAAAGATAGAAACTTGAGAACTTTGGCATAATTGTTAATAGTGTCAAAAGGTACCAAGAGTGCTAACTTTCGGTCCGAGGTTGAATGATTTCAGTTGATCGAAGACATGAGTTTCCTTCTCCATCCGAGGCCGATCCTCGGCATCTCCCCGTTGGTCCCCATCTTGAGATTTGTCTCTGCTCGCTAGGGCACCAACCCGGTGGCTCTCCTCTCACTATCTTCTTGAACTAAATTTCATCAAAATCGGAAATTTTCATCCCGAGCTTTGTCTTTTCGAATCTCGAGAACTCGGTCGGGTGAAGGCTGTCTCCCTCTCATTCCACCGATCTTCCCCACGCAAAGAATGTTAAGCATCTCCGGAAGAGTCCGATTGAGGATGAAAACCATCGCCCTTAATCACGAAGAAGATATCTTGCAGATCGAGGGTATGAGCCGAAATTTCGGGAGTAGCGGTCAAGGATGAACCGTTCCCCCTCGCTCCTCCATCGGTTTCTTGACCGCCCTTCTTCCATCTCTCGGCTTTACGGTTCATCGAAGCATCGGTGAAGGATCAAGAAGTAGATCACTCAGAGCTCATCCAAAATAAAGCCGCTCCCCGAAGTCTCAAAGAAGATCTGAATGTTGTGCGGTCCAGTCCTCGGGCCATCCGAGTAGGTTACGAGAACTGGTGGCGATCCTTTATTGACTCTCGAGTTAGCTCTTCGTTCGATAAAGACATCTTCGTAGGAATCTCGAGGTCTCGAGTTCCTTTAAAAATTTTTTTCGAGAAATTTTATCTCACGGCGAGCGATGTCTCAAGCACCTCGGAGAAGACCCGCTTCCTCGATCGGGTCCTTTACCTTAGAGATAACCTGAGCTAAGACTTGTAATGGTGATTTCTGAGCGGTTTGGCCCTCAGGTTGAATCTCTTCAGAATCACTGCCATCATCATCGGTGAGAACCACCATTCTTTTGTGCTTGGGAGCGAGGGTTTTCTGCTTCTTCAACTTCTCTCCCTGCTCCATCTTGGCCTCCAATGTAACCTTCCCCTGGTTTGTTGGGTTTTTTTTCAGCATAGCCGCTTGGTGATTCTCTTTCTTTTTCTTTCTTCCCCCCGATGGCTCGCTTCTTCACTGGGAATGGGCTTGAAGAGCACCTGGATTTAGGGAATGGGGTCGAATTGGCAAAGATGTCCTCCTCCTCTCTGCACATCTCCAAAATAAATGCTATTTTGGTGGCATGGTGGATCTTGCCTTTAATCGAGATAGCCCCGTCTTTCTCTCTTTTTACGACCTTGGCTTGTTCACTCACCGTCTGAATTAAGAATCTGAGCCAGTTGAAGTCGGTGGTGGGTGAAGCCTCGATCGCCGCCATTAATCGGAGCTTCGGGGTACTAATCTGCTCAAAACTCCCCAAATGACTCATGATGCATGATGGTCCCGGTTAAAAACCCATTTTGCGCGTGCGGAAGCAAACATTTCATGTGATGCATATAAAACGGGGGTGAGGGCAGAGTGATTTCAAAATTTTCAACTTTTAAGCTCATGTGTGTTATTTTGCTTATAATCGAATGCGTAGACAAGTAAGAACATAAAGCAGTAAAGAACACATGATTTTATAGTGGTTCGGAGTCCAACTCCTACATCCACTCTTCCCTATCATCAGGGGCACCAACTTAACCAACTGGACTTAGTTTAACGTGTTAGTCCAACACCCAACAAATGTTTACCGAGTTCACACTCAAAAGGGACTTATCACCCTTACGGGATTGTCTACCCTCCCTTTCGGGATTACTAGATGTTTACCAAGTTCACACTCAAACGGGACTTATCACCCTTACGGGATTGCCTACCCTCCCTTTCGGAATTGCTAGATGTTTACCGAGTTCACACTCACCTACAAACTTAGCCAACTCTTGGGTTTGGGTATAAGATTGTTTGGTTTCCAACTAGGGTGAGATTTTCCCTACATTTGTTTAGCCTCAATGCTAAGGTTGGGAAAATCTCTCTAAGCTTAGGATATGGCATTTATGCTTAGATCTAGGGTAGAACACTTCTTGAATATATGCGTGTATTTCTTTCTCTGTGTTCTATGGTGGAAATGCTAGATGATTTGGCTCTGTAGCTTCAATGGTGTTTTCACGCATTTCACACACTTCCACACTTGATAATGAAGGAAGAACTTGTATTTATAGTGTGGATTTGAATGTTACCGTTGGAAGGAGTCACATTCAAATCCATACTATTATGTAGCTTCTGCAGCTTTTTCAGGCTGGTTGTCTTCCTCTCATTGGTCCTCGTCAGCTGAATCTAACGGCTATATTCTTCAGGATCTTACGAGTCTCGGGTTTATCGATCCTCGGCTTCGAACTCGGGCTTCCTTGGACTCGGGATTCTTGATTGGCCAGACTTCTCTTGGCCCGGACCTTATACGTCGAGCATCTTGACTTTCGAAATTTGAATGAGTTGATTAACCCGACCGGACATCGACCTTCAGTCACTAGCTTTTCGAGCTAACTAATCGCCGGTGGCGTTACGATTCTCGATGAACATGACTTGAGATGACTTCTACTTTGTCTGGTATCGCAATTTTGGTTTTTCGATATCGATTTCATCTACTTTGATCGTCGGCTCACATGATCAGATCGATCTAAATATCAGTCGGCATATCGGTTTATCGCATCCAGTTAGTACATCGAGTTAGTATATTAGGTTAGCATATCGGTTTGCTTTTGTCGATCTCAATCACGTCGATCTTGATCATCTTGCTCATCTTCATATCGATCTCGATCACGTCGATCTCGATCAATCTCATCTGCTCATCTTCCGACCAGAACCTTTTCTTCCGATCTTCCGGGTCGGTTTCTTTTCGATCGGTTTACGCTCTTCCGATCACCAGATCGGCTAAATCTTTCCGATCATCGATCAGTCAATTTCGGTCATTTGATCAGGTCATCTGGTCATCTGATCTTCTGATCAGCTGGCTTAGCTTTTCTTCTCTTCTGATTTTGCTCAGCTCATCAGTTGACTCCTGAACTCTTCTTACTCATCCGATCTCGTCGGGTCTAAATCAGAAAAACCTTTGATCTCGATCATCTTTCCCCGATTTTTCGTGAGTTCTCCTCAATTTGTTCTTCCCCCTCAACTTGTTATCTGTAGATTAGCTTCAAAAACACAAGTTGATAATGTTTTGGCATAATTCATCAAAACTAAAATATCCCAACAATTTCCCCCTTTTTGATAATGATGCCAAAACATTTAAAATATATGCATTTACGCAGAGATCGGGTTTTTGTTTAAAAAGATCAGTTCAGGTGGTCACTTTGAAAACTGGTGACCTGTTGAACTACCTGCTCTGATACCAATTGATGGTCCCGGTTAAAAACCCATTTTGCGCGTGCGGAAGCAAACATTTCATGTGATGCATATAAAACGGGGGTGAGGGCAGAGTGATTTCAAAATTTTCAACTTTTAAGCTCATGTGTGTTGTTTTGCTTATAATCGAATGCGTAGACAAGTAAGAACATAAAGCAGTAAAGAACACACGATTTTATAGTGGTTCGGAGTCCAACTCCTACATCCACTCTTCCCTATCATCAGGGGCACCAACTTAACCAACTGGACTTAGTTTAACGTGTTAGTCCAACACCCAACAGATGTTTACCGAGTTCACACTCAAACGGGACTTATCACTCTTACGGGATTGCCTACCCTCCCTTTCGGGATTGCTAGATGATTACCGAGTTCACACTCAAACAGAACTTATCACCCTTACGGGATTGCCTACCCTCCCTTTCGGAATTGCTAGATGTTTACCGAGTTCACACTCACCTACAAACTTAGCCAACTCTTGGGTTTGGGTATAAGATTGTTTGGTTTCCAACTAGGGTGAGATTTTCCCTACATTTGTTTAAGCCTCGATCTTTAAGGTTGGGAAAATCTCTCTAAGCTTAGGATATGACATTTATGCTTAGATCTGGGTAGAACACTTCTTGAATATATCGTGTATTTCTTTCTCTTGTGTTCTATGGTGGAAATCTTTAGATGATTTGGCTCTGTAGCTTCAATGGTGTTTTCACGCATTTCACACACTTCCACACTTGATAATGAAGGAAGAACTTGTATTTATAGTGTGGATTTGAATGTTACCGTTGGAAGGAGTCACATTCAAATCCATACTATTCTGTAGCTTCTGCAACTTTTTCAGGTTGATTGTCTTCCTCTCATTGGTCCTCGTCAGCTGAATCTAACGGCTATATTCTTCAGGATCTTCTGAGTCTCCAGGTTTATCTGATCCTCAGCTTCTTCGAACTCAGGCTTCCTTGGACTTAGGATTCTTGATTCAGCAGACTTCTCTCAATGGACCTTATACGTCGATATCTCGACACTCAGCCGAGTTGAGTTCGTTCTTCGACCGAGACATCGACCCTTCAGTCACTAGCTTTTCGAGCTAAGCGATCATCGGTAGTGTTTCGATTCTCGATGAACATGACTTTAGATGACTTCTCGTCGATCCGGTATCAGTTACGGTTTTCGATATCGATTTCTTCTCTTTGATCCGATCAGCTCTCATGGATTAAGTATAACATCGGTCGGATATATCGGTTTATCGCATCCAGTTTAGTACATCAGGTTAGTATATTAGGTTAGCATATCAGTTTAGCACATCTGATCTCAATCACTTATGATCTTGATCATCTGGTCATCTTCATATCGATCTCGATCACGTCGATCTCGTCGATCTCATCCGCTCTCCTCTTACGATCGCAACCTTTTCTTACGATCTTCCGGTCGGTTTTCTTTCGATCGGTTTATGCGCAACCCGATCACGAGATCATCTCAAATGCATTCTTCCGATCATCCGATCAGTTCATTACTGGTCATTTGATCGGGTCATCGATCTTCGATCACCGGTGGCTTAGCTTTTTTTTCTCTTCTAATTTTGCTCATTTCATCGTTGACTCGAACTCTTCTTACTCATCGATCTCGTCGGTCTCTGGCAACTTCGCTTTGATCTCGATCATCTTCGCTCGATTTTTCGTGAGTTCCCCCTCAATTTGTTCTCTCGTTCCCCCTCAACTTGTTATCGTAGATTAGCTTCAAAAACACAAGTTGATAATGTTTTGGCATAATTCATCAAAACTAAAATATCCCAACAATGCATTTGCTCACAATATCCAACAAAACTCTATATTGTGGCTTCAAATGCCTCTTATGCAGTGTAGCCTCAAATTTTCACAGATTCTCGGCAATCCTATCTAAAAACTCCCCGCTCTCTACCCAACATATACACAAAGAGGATCCTCTCCACTATCACAAAGCTCAAAAACATCGTTTAAATTCTTCGGAATTATATACAATTCCCTTTCAAAGTCGATGTATTTAGACGAGTGTTCTAAATGTGATACAGTAATTTCGGAATGCATACCATCCTCTTCATCTATCTTGATTCTGGATGAACTCGATTACCTCTTTCACAGATTCTTGGTAAATTACGGCTTGAGGCGAGATGGGTGAGCTTGGCCAAACGGATCATATGGAGAGCCTCCTCTTCGGTTTAGAGTTGGTTGTGTTATCGGCGAGACAATGAACTCGTACCAAGGTTTATTGGTTTTCGGCTAATTTGTCGTAAAAGCGGTAGAGCCATTTGAGATTAAAGATTTGAAGATTTAGGGTTTAGGTTTTTTCGGGCAAAGGGAATTTTCTTGCAGAGGATTTTGGGAACGCGAAGGGTTTGATAAAATTGGGCTTGAATGGCTTTTGAGGAATATATAGTTTTGAGATCGTGGGAATTCATGTTGGTTAGGTGAAAAGCAACGGTTGAGATTAATCCCGATTAATCGGGTATGTGAAAGGTCGATTCCTAAAAGTAAGCCGCCAATATATCCTCATTGGTCATTAATGTAACAGAGCATTAAATGATCATTGACCTTCTTCGAATTTCAAAAGATCCCGCCCAAAAAAAAAATTCCTTAGGTGTTTTGTATTTATTGCAAATGATTACCGAAGCTTCACTTAAGCAATAAACGAGTCGTATGAGTCATTACTTCTTTAGACTAATTTTCTCTATCGGTCTTCTTGAAGTAATCGACCTTGATAAAATGTCAAGATAATATCGAAATCTTGAATGGGTTCAAGATACTACCGAAATCTCGACCTTCAAGAATCTGGAGTTTCGAGACTTCGATTCAAGATTTCCATTTTATCCCGAGTTTTCTCAAGAGAATTCGAGAAAACTCCATGCATCCTGAAAACCTTCAATTTTTGATTTTACTCTATACACCGATCTAACATCCCTAATTCAATCGAAAGTTCACGAAATCTTGATTCACCAAAGGTTTAGTCAAGATATCGCTCTTTGCTTATCATTATGAATTTTCTCCATCCTTATGTCTTTTTCATACATGATCTCGGCGAAGTGATGTCGATATCCACATGCTTGCATCGGTGTGCAATAACGGATTTTGTGAAATAGCAATGGCACTATTATTGTCACAAAATATTGGTACTTCATTGGCTACAACTTTATAATCCCTTAATTGTTGTGCGAGCCAAAGAATCGAGCCACAGCAGACTTCCTGCTGACCATGTATTCGACTTGATAGATCTTGGTTCTCATCGAGGTCCATTTTTTCAAAACCAAGATATCATCTTATTTCCTAGAAATTGACAAGTTCTCGTAGTGGACTTCATGTCGGTCAAGCAACCTCCATGTCAAGATCCCGAGTAACCCGGTTAATTGAGGTTATCATCGGTGGATACCATAATCCTCTATTCATCGCATGCCCTTAAGATACTTCAAGATCTTTTTGGCGACCTCCATGTGACTAGCCTTAGGATTAGCTTGGTATCTTGCACATATCCCAACAAACAAATGTTATATCCGCCTACTTTAACGTGAGATAGAGCAATGATCCAATGATTCCTCTATAATCAAAGATGACTCACCGATTTGCCTTGTAATCGGGATCCATCTTGTAGTTAGTATTCATAGGAATCCTAAGCGCATTGCAATCTCAGACACCATATTTGGCAATCAGATCTCTGGTGTACTTTGCCTGGTTGATGAATATTCCTTCCTTTGATTGTTTCACTTGAAGACCTAGAAAGAAATTCATCTCCCCCATCATTGACATCTCAAACTTGCCTTTCATCAGTGTTGAAAACTTTTCACACAGCTGATGGTTTGGAGATCCAAAAATGATATCATCAACATATATCTGAACCAGTAAGATATCTTCCCCATCTTCTATCCTGAACAGAGTTCTATCAACAGTTCCTTTGACAAAACCATGGTCAGTAAGAAACTGAGAAAGAGTATCATACCATGCTCTGGGTGCTTGCTTAAGACCATACAAAGCTTTTCTGAGCCTGTAAACTTGGTCATTCTGTTTGAAACCAGGAGGTTGTTCCACATAAACCTCTTCTTTAAGCACACCGTTCAGAAATGCACTTTTCACATCCATTTGATAGACTGTGAACTTCATGTGGGCAGCATATGCAAGAAACAATCGATGGCTTTAGTCTTTGCAACAGTGCAAAAGGTTTCATCATAATCCAAGCCTTCTTCTTGGGAATAACCTTGTGCAACTAAGCCTTGCCTTGTATCTTACAATGTTGTTGTTTTCATCTCTTTTATTCTTAAAAACCCACTTGGTTCCAATGACATTGTGCCTTTTCAGTCTATCTACTAGCTCCCATACTTCATTCCTTGAGAATTGATTCAAATTTCATCTTGCATAGCAAGAATCCAATGAGAATCTTGTAGAGCTTCACCAATCAAAAGAGGTTCTTTCTCCTCGATAGGAAGCGTGGAGAATAGTGCACTCGCACCATGGAACCTTCTTGTTTTAACACCTTGGTTAGATCACCCACAATCGACTTGTAGGATGACTATCTAATCATTTCCTTCTTGATGTTCCCCCCTCAAGAAAAGTATCCTCAACATTTGAAATGTTAGGTTCATTTAATTCAAGAAACTCAGGAACAATGTAAAAGGAGAAAGAGAATCATCTTCCTCAGGAAATTTATTTGAACATTGTCGAGACATTTGTTCCCTTTGGTTGATAGATTTGAATTTGCCTCTCTTTGTGACCACATCTTCATTGGCATCACATACCCGAGTCTAAATCGTGTATGTTTCCGATTGGTCACCTTTTGGTGTGTTGGCTTTCTGAGTCTCACCATCACGAATTCCATCCTGAACTTCTTTATTCAGTCCGAGTCACTCCAATCATAGATAGTGGTCGATTTCTTCTTTTCGTGAGTTCGATGGATGATTTGTCATTCTTTTCGGGCTTAATCTGGTGATCCTCTTGGTCGGTTCATCTACATCATGTTTCTGTTTCTTCCGAACACAAGTAGATTCATCAAAACAACATGAGGTGTTTCCTCCACAATAAGAGTCCTACAATTGTAAACTCGAAAGCTTTTATCGACTTGAGAATATCCTAAGAATATTCCTTCATCACCTTTACTATCAAATGTTTTCAACTTATCTTTACCATTATTGTGTATGAAACACTTTGCAACCAAACACACGAAAAAGAAAGAAACAAAAGGCTTCCTTTCATTCCAAAGCTCATAAGGTGTTTTGCCTTGACTCTTGGTCAAGATGGATCCGTTTCCGAGAGTAGCATGCGTTGTTGCGGCTTGACAAATTTCAAAACCTTTAGGAATATTACTTCAAATTTATCATTGTCCTTCAAGAACTTTTTTCGAGTCCCGTTCCTTCTTTCAAAGAACACCATTTTGTTGAGGGTCCTTGCGGTGATGTTTCATGTGAAATTCCATTTCTTTCGACAATAATCGATATGATATGATTTATAAATTCATTTCCTTTGTCGATCCGATTTTGACCACACTCGATTTTTTCTCAATCTCGAGCCTTTTCAAGAATCGCAATTTTTTATCGAGTCTCTTTTTCATTGAGTAAGAATATGACCTAAGTATATCTTGAGTAGTCATCAACTACTACTAGTGTGTATTTCCGTCATTGGTGCTCACTTTGGTGTTATAGGACCAAAAAGATCCATATGCAAGAATCAAGTATTCTTTCAAGAGAAACATCTACTTTTGCTTTTTTAAATGATGCTCTAACTTGTTTTCCTTTCTGGCACACATCACAAATATGTTCCTTAATGAACACTTCATTAGGCAACCCTCTCACAAGAGCTAATCTTGCAAGTTTGTTCAGGGTTTTGAAATTTAGGTGATTCATTCTTTTATGCCATAACCAATTTGGTATCTCTGTGTAACTTTTAGCAACCAAACATGTATCTTTAGGAGTTGAACTCAATCAAAGAAGATACACATTTCCTTTTCTAGTACCAGTCAGTAATATTTTCTGTGTTGTATCATCTTTCACATAACATAAGTTCTTAGAGAACTCAACATTAAAACCCTTATCACATAATTGGCTTATTGAAAGCAAATTATGCTTCAATCCAGATACATATGAAACACCATGGATATGAATCGAAGTCGATTTCCAAAGTTCCATATCCTTCACCGTCAATCCTTGGAGTTATCTCCAAAAGTGATCTGAGGGTCTCTTTGTTCAACATAGTCACTGAGTATCTTCTTGAATCTGTCATATGTCTTGAACATCCACCGTCAAGATACCATACATCCGGGGCCTTTTCATCTCTGCTCATCAGTCGCTATGTGATCTTTAATCAGCTCAGTGCCCTTGTTTTCCTCCTGAAAAATAGATCTATTTTTAGGTACCCAATTTGTATAGGGTCCTACAAGGTTGATGTACCTTTCGGAATCCAAATCACCCGACAACTCTAATCACTTTAGAGTGGCTAATTTATCTTCCATAAACATCAACACACACATTCACTACTCGGGTGCCTTAGCGTCTTACGTGTATGAGTGCTAATTTTTAACATGAACATGGGCTTTTGAATTTTTCTTTGGTTCGGGCCTTACATTCATTTGCTTTGGCTTTTGTGCAACCGGTCTAAATCTTTGATGATTTCGGGTTCAGTAACCTTTACCCTTAGGCAAGTGGGGTTCAGAGGTTGCTCAGATCAAACTGGTCTTTCAAGATAATCGAGGACTTGGTCTCTTGATTGAGAATGTCTCTCTTTGAAAGTGTTTCTCATCCGAGGATTCCTCTCGATGGTTCATCATGGAGCCTTTTCAGTTTGCATTCTTAGCCCGAGGCTTTGAAGTACTGGCTCGAACTTTCTTAATCGAGTGCTCAGGTTTTCTAGCCTTCACACGAGGTTTGGGCTTTCCTACCGATCATTCGGGTTTTTTCGAGACCATAGGTCCTTTTCCCTTGTCTACAACCTTGGGCATTTCTTGGTTTGAAGTGTAGGTGCATTTGGTTTTACAAAGATTGTCTTCTTGCTACTTGATTTAAAAGATTCGGGATGACCTTGTGAGGTTCCTCCGGAATGTATCACAATCCATTTTATAGTGGCAGATCTCTCGATAACTCTAAATTTCATCTATTACTTTAGATGCATTATTCAATAGAGTTAGCTTGTACGTATGCACTATCCTCACAGCTTCATGAGAGTTTCATGCTTCTCGAGAGAGGTCATTGAATTTAGTTCGATCAATTGAATCTCTTGGAGGTTATTGAATTTAGTTCGATCACCAATTTGAATCTCTTGATTGGATTTCTCTAGCTTTTTCGATTAGGTCACTATCAACTTCTCTTTCTCTCGAGAGTTGTACTTTCGTAACATCCAGTTCATCAAGAGCTCCCATTAATTGAAAAGTGATTTCAATTTTGCTAGAGTCTTTCCATTTTAGATTTTTAGCTTTCAGTTCTTTATTCTGCTCTTGAGTTTCATTTAACCGTTCTTGTAAAACAGCATAGTCCTTCATCAGATTCTCAAAAGAATCCATCAGGTCAAATTGGTTGCTTCTGAGTTGAACTTGACAACTCTTGTGCTAGTGTAGGAGCAACAATAAGAGAAAGAAGAGTTTACCTCCTCAATGGCCATCGACAAATGTCATAACTTTCATTGCCTAAGAATATCTCATCCGAAGAGCTAGATCCTCCTCGTAATGTTTCTTCTTCGCAACCATGGCCTTTTTGCTAGAGAACTTTTATCTCTTTTAGCTTGCCTTTCTCTTCTCTCTCCTTAGCACTTTCGATCTGGACAATCATCTTTGGAAGTGACCTTTTTTTTGGCAATTGTAGCATTTGTTGGCATCATCATCCCCGATCACTTTCTTCTTTGGACTTGGAGTCCTTCCTTTTGGATGAAGATCCTCGACTTTCGTGTCCTTCTACTTCTCGGTTGATCGTCCTCGGGTTTCTTCCTGTTTTTGTGATTCTGTAATAGCTTTTGTATTTTCCATATCGACTATTAAGTCTTTCAAACCTCCTTGCCATCAGTCTTTAGCTTATCCTCAAGCTCATCCCGATTCTTAGCAAGGGAGTTCTCGAACTCTCTAGTTTCTGGTGTTTTATCTTTGGCCTTAAAAGCCACATTCTTACTAGATGATGAATCATCTTTCTTTGTCGACCTTTTTAGATTTCTTATCAATTACAAACTCATAGGCCCCATTTTCAGAGAAGACTTGTTGATATGGCATTGAATTAATGTTTTTGGTGTTTTCAATCACCACTGCATGTATATCTCATTTCTTAGAAAGACCTCTAAGAATTTTCAATGCAACTTCTCTCTGTGGATATTTCTTTCCAAGTGCATTTAGATCATTCATAATACTAGTGAATCTGACTTCCAATTTGTCAATAGATTCACCTTCTTCCATTTCAAAACTATCAAACTTTCCAATTGCAACTGAAAGTTTGTTTTCCTTGATATGATTTGTGCCTTGGCACATTACAACTAGTGTATCCCAAATTTCTTTTGCAGTATTGCAGTGAGAGATCATTCCCATCACACCATCATCAATTGTACTGTATAGTGTGTCTTTAGCAATGTAGTCTAGATTGACTAACTTTCTCTCCTTAGGAGTCAGTTGGTCATCAGACTTAGGAAATTCTGTTCTAGGATCGTTTCTCTCATTTTCTGTTCCTCTGGAATTCACCACAGTAAATTGGAATGGTCCTTCAGAGACCACTCTCCACATATGTTCATGTTTGGAATACAGGTGAGCCTGTATTCTCAGTCTCCATAAATCATAGTTCTCCACTGAGAACATGGGAAGTTTCTTAGAAGACATTTTTTTTTAAGTCTTTTAAGAATTCAGCAAATAAGATCAGTTGAGATAGACCACAAGTATTTTTAGCAAATAAAACTTTGGTCAACAAAGCAGGTGGTCAAGTTGAACCACTGCTCTGATACCACTTGTTGGTCCCGGTGCAAACGAGTCTTACACATGTATGGGGGGGAATACACGTGTTCAGTGTTTTTAAAACTTTTCTTTTACTGAGGTCAGCTTGGGTCAAGTTGTCCTGAAGATTTGGCCCTGAGAAGCACAAATCACTCTGAGTCAAAGTCTACTGAGACAGTGATCCTGAGCTGCTTTCAGAAACCTCAGATAATCCCAACTGAGTCCTGAGTTTTCAGAGATCCTGAGTTGTTTGGATCAGATAACTAACTTACTGAACTCTCAGAAGAGTAGGTTCAGTTTGGTAACTATCTGTTCTAGCTACTCAGATGTGCGGAATAGTTGGCCCTTTAATTTATACTTGTTTTAAGCTTTGCTGAAAACCTTCCTTTAATGGAATAGTGATTAGGCTGTGATTCAATTACATGCAACTTCCAGTGGATTAATTCCAACTGAAATATCAGTGAAAATATGCTTTCAGAATATATGCAACAGTTAAGCAAAGCAAAACAGAAAGCAAAGAACATAACAATTTATAGTGGTTCAGAGACTCAAGCTCCTACGTCCACTCTCCCTGATCTCTTCAGAGAAATTCACTAATCACTTCCTTGAGCTTTCTGACTACCTCGCGTAGTTTACTTACTCAACTCGGCCCTGAGCTTTCTAACTACTCCACGTAGTTTACTTACTCAACCCGACCTTGAGCTTTCTGACTACCTCCGTAGTTTACTTACTCAAACACAAACAAGCTTTCAGACTACCTCTGTAGCTTACTAACTTCACCTCTAGATCTTTCTGACTACTCCGCGTAGTTTACTAACTCTTTACAACTCTTCTCACCAACAATCACACACCAACTACCTTCTAAAGGGTTTGGGGTTTCTTGGTTGGTTTCCAACTAGGATGAGATATCCTTTACAATAAAGTACAATGCAAAGGCTAGGATATCTCGACTAAGCGAATATATCTTATCAAGCTAGGCTTAGTTTAATGAGCTCTCTTCGATTTAAAAGCACTTGGGAAATTCTAAGTTTTTGAGTGCTTTAACTTTTTGATAATAAGTTTGAGCTCTTGAGTTGCTTACAAATTTCCGTGAACCTTACAATGTAGAGGGTCACAAGTATTTATAGGCATACACCAAGGTCACTCTTGAAAAACTATCCGTTGGAGGAGATAACCGTGAGTTTCCTCTTATGGTGTGAGGAACAGTTATATTTATGGTTTGAAACTCCCTAACACGTTTTAGGCAATAAGCCTTTCTTGTAGCCGGTCTTCACTTTTTGCGATGCGGAACTTTTGTACTTACGACATCTTTTTCAAATGACCACATCTTTGTCGATTGTCGGTCTGAAAGATCTTTGTCTTCCTCTTTTTGACTTTTGTCTCCGATTAAAGGTAGACACCTTCAACGGCTCTTTTGGTTACAAACTCGAGTTGATATAACCTTAACAACACTATGACTTAGTTCCTTTTATTCTGCATTTGAATGTCTTGGTAAATATATATTCTTCTAAGGAATCACGATTTTCTCAGTATTGCATCCTTCAGATAGATATTCTCAGTGCCTCGGAACATTGGGTTTTATCTTTGAGCATTGATGCATTCTTGAGTCTTGATAATTCTTGTGTCTTGATATTCTTGATCTTGATTCTTACATCTTACATCTTACGTGTCTTGAGTCTTGAGGTCTTGAGTCTTGGCGTCTTACGAGAGTCTTGAGGGGTGTACGAGTCTTCTGATATCTTGGTGATATCTTGAGTATTCATCTTTGAGTCTTGATTTGTTTCATCTTGAGTCTTGATATCTCAGTTTCATCTTTGAGTCTTGATATCTCGATTTCTGCTTGAGTCTTCAAATTCTCGATTTCATCTTGAGTCTTGAAAACCGTTTCATCTTTGAGTCTTGAAACTTGGTTTCATCTTGAAACCAGTTTCTTGAAACATACTTAGTCTTGGAATCTTGAGGATCTGTCGATCTATATCTGTGACTATACATTTTTGCGAGATATCATCACGAATACTATAAAAGGCGAATCCTTACTCAACTATCAAGATTATCACGAACATGTAAATTTTCGGGGTTTTTGGGATCTAATCAAAATCATATATCTTTATTAAATTCACCTCCCAACATAAAGTATTGAATCTCGTTGATTCTCTACCCGTAATAAGTCAAAGCAATACTTACTAACCACACGTGATCCTATTTAAGGGACGAAGATTAAGAAATAACGAACCACTGAGGTCTAATTCTTCCTAGTTTGTTTCAAGAATTTGTCCTTTGTAGGTCCTCTTGTTATATCCACTAGACATGCACTAGTGTAATCTCTTTGGTCAAGACAAGCCAATCTGAGCATTACACTTCAACCTTTCACAATGGATTGTTCATTTCCATCTAGGTCGTGAATGGTGTACTTTTGGTTACAAGGAACTGTTAATTTAATCTTCTGTTATCCGGTATCACTAAATTAACTACAATGTAACACGTGTTATTTATTGAACATATATGCAGTAAATATATGTAACATTCGATGATATTCACAGCATCAGTGATAAACAATTTAATTCAGTAAATAAGTCCGAAATTCAGTTTGATTATACAAAGTAAAAGCATACTTTCCATTATAATCTCAACACCGCTCTGATACCAATTGTTGGTCCCGATTTGAAAAACCATAAGTGCGAAAAATACCATGTAATGCATATAAAATAGGGGTGAGAAAACGGTGATACCGATTTTTTTTGGCTTTTAAGAACGTGTTGGGGAATAAGTTACACAGATCTATTCGGGATGAATATTTAAATACAAATTTAATTCTTATAATTATTACTAGCATGAATTAATCCTATATTAATTCAAATAATAATCCAACAACAAATCATGCTTATAATTAAAACGTAAAAAACCCACGCGATGCGCGAATTCTACGAGTTTACGTGAACGCATTACCTCTTGGGGCGACAATGGCTTTGTTTATTAGACACACCAAAAAGAACTTCCCAAGTATTCCTTAATCATTGCTCGACTATCCGGTGGTAGGACACTTGCGAACAATTAACAAAAGGAAAATAAATTATGTTGCACCACCTTTGTGGATTTGCTAATTTTTCCAGCACATGGAATTGTACTTGGGAATGAAAGAGTCATCCCCTATTTATAGAGCACAAGTGGTCGAAAATTTTGGAATAAAACAATGTAGGAAAATCTTTTCTTGATCTTCAAAAATCTTGAATATATCTCCTATATTCTTTTTCCCATAATTATAATATTCCACAAAATCCCACCTCTCTTTTGTTATGGGATATTTTTTTGAAAATAATAGGCAAGATTCCAAGATTTGGATCTTCTTGAATTTATGAGATATTCTTGTATTTCAAGAAATACATATCTTCCATAATATATTTTCAAGAAAATCTTTCTTGCCCTTTATCTTTCAAAATTTCGAAATTATCTTTATAAGTAACCAAGTGGGAGATTTCTTGAATTTAATGAGATAATCTTGTATTCCAAGAATACATATCTACATTCCATAACAAAATTCAAAGAAAATCTTTCTCCCCTTTTATCCATAAGTTTAGAAAATAATTAGGAAAAATAAGCAACAATATTTATTTTATTTTAAACACCTTTTTCAGTTATTGGACTATATGTTGGGCTACTCAGGGGGCCTTTAGGAGAATTAAGATTGAACCTTCCAATGGATCTTGAATTATCAATATTGAGCCATAATATTATTCAAGTCCATAAATATTAATTAATCCCACTACATAATTAATATTGCACTATCCATCTTAACCCATATTACAGTCAATAGGCTCCCGGTTATTATTTCCCGTGTTTAAGATTATCTAGCCCATTAATTAATTCAAGCCACTGAAATAGCTTTCCGTTGATTAATATCTTTTGTCCTTGGTCAAGGAACGATTCAACATTATTATCCATACCGGAAACTAATTCCACTTGCAAGATTTGGTATGATAAAGCTTATGAACCTCCCAAGGGGACAAATCGAACAAAGCGTTTTGAAACACGATTCTCAGATAAATCTTAGCAATCACATGTGACCAATAATATTGCCCAAGATAAAAAGTATTGAATCTCGTTGATTCTCTACCCATGATAAGTCAAAGCAATAGTTACCAACCACACGTGACCCTATTTAAGGAACGAAGATTAAGAAATAACGAACCACTGAAGTCTAATTCTTCCTTGTTCAGTTCTGAAGAATTTGTCCTCATGTAGGTTCTATTCAGTGCATCAGTCATGCACTAGTGCAATCTCTTGGTCAAGATAAGCCAATCTGAGCCTTACACTTCAACCTTTCACGATGGGTTGTTCATTTCCATCTAGGTCGTGAATGGCGACTTTTTAGCTACAAAGGACCGTTAATTTAATCTTTCGTGATCGGTATCACTAAATTAACTACAATGTAACACGTTGAATTATTGAGCAGCTTATGCAAGAAATATATGTAACATTCGATAATATTTAAAGCATCAAATGATAAACAATTTATTTCAAAGAATAAGTCCGAAATTCAGTTTTGATTATACAAAGTAAAAAGCATACTTTCCAGTATAATTCCAACAATCTCCCACTTATACTCAAAGTTTGCTTTTAAGTATACTACAACATGTCTCGTGTAGTTCCTAATTCGTGACATCTAATGTCACCTACACTAACCTAATAATTTCTCCCACTTATACTCAAAGCAGATTGACAACGGTCTTGACACCCATTCCTTCCACATGTCTCTCGAATGTATTGAGGCGACCCTTTGTGAATGGATCTCGCTAGGTTGTCTTCGGACGCTATCTTTGCCACATCTATATCTCCTCTCTTAACGATATCTCGTATAAGATGGTATTTCCTTTCAATGTGTTTGTCGGTTTTGTGGGCTCGTGGTTCCCTTGAATTTGCAATCGCTCCCAAGATTGTCACAATAAATAGTGATTCTATTTGGGCAAATTCGAACCACATCCAAGTCCACTAGGAAGTTCTTGAACCAAACGGCTTTTTTCATTTGCCTCATAAGTTAGACTACATATTCGCTTCCATGGTAGAATCTGCGACACATTTACGCCTTGACGCTTCTCGTCATCATATTTCCTCCCCATGCAAAACACACTACCAGAGGTAGATTTTTCTCGAGTCTATGTCCGATTGAAATCCGAGTCCAGGTGTGGCCATGGGGATTGGACTATCCGACCGATAATCAACATTCTATCCCGTGTTCTTTTTCAGATACTTCATAATGTTTTTAATCGCCGTCAATGCTCTTTTCCGGGTTACTTTGATATCTCGCCACCATGCCAACAAGAAAGAAGATATCCGGGTCTCGTGACAAAAGATTGCATACATAAGGCTTCCGATACCAAAGCATAAGGAATGCCTCTCATGTCATCTATCTCATTTTTGCGCCTTAGGGCACATTTTCTTGGATAGATGGATTCCATGTCTAAAAAGGTTCAAGCCTTTCTTGGAATCTTGCATCTTTGAATCGTTCAAGATGTTGTCTATGTATGAAGTTTGCGATAAGCCTATCATTCTTTTCTTGCGATCTCGAGTGATCTTGATCCCAAGGATGTGTGCGGCTTCCCCTAAGTCCTTCATATCAAACTGTTTTGAAAGCCATGCCCTTACGCCCGATAACACCTTTACATCTTTCGGATGATCGGAATGTCATCTCACGATAGTACTAAGAATACTAATGCAGTTCCGACACGCTTTTTGTATACATAACTTTCGAACTCATTTTGATCGAACCCATAAGACTTTATAACATGATCAAAACATTGGTTCCAAGCTCTGGATGCCTCTTTGAGTCCGTAAATGGACTTCATGAGCTTACAAACTAGGTGTTCTTGGCCTTTTTCAATGAAGTCTTGGGGTTGTTGCATATAGATCTCTTCATCAAGACTTAGTTAAGAAAGTTTGTCTTGACATCCATTTGCCGATTTCAAAATCGAGATGCGCAAAGAATCGATAAGAGAATACGGATGGACTTAAGCATGGCTGAAAAAAAAAGTTTCCTCATTATCAATCCCTTCTTTCTGAGTATAACCTTTCGCCACTAATCTTGCTTTGAAAGTTTCCACCTTCCCGTTCGGTCCCCTTTTTCTCTTATACACCCACTTGCAACCAATGGGTTTGACCCCATTAAGTGGTTCGACTAGCTCCCACACTCTGTTATGAAACATAGAACCCATTTCGGATTTCATTGTTGTTTGCCAAGAATCTGCATCCTTGTCTTGGATTGCCTCGTCATATGTCCATGGGTCCGATTAGCCTTAAAGGGAATCAAGTCCGAGGACTCTCCTATTCCCATGAATCTCTCAGGCTGTTTCACAACCCTCCCACTACGACGAGATTCCGGTTGTGTAAGTGTGTCGTTTGGTATATCATCTTGTACAGTTGGCATTGAGGTTTGCCCCCTTAGCTCATTTAAGGTAATCTCACTTCTGGGTCTTCTTTCGTTCATATAGTCTTCTTCCAAAAATCTAAAGTGGGTGCTTATTACCACCTTTTGATCTTCGGGACCATAGAACATACACCCTTTTGTTTCCTCGGGGTATCCTACAAACAACCTTTAATTCTCGATCGAGGATCCAATTTTCCGGCTTCCTTGTCCAACACGTAGGCCGGACACCCCCAAATTCTCATGTGTCTCATACTAGGCTTGCGCCTGGGTCCACAATTCTTTGGGAGTTTTGGGAACCGATTTGGATGGCACCAAGTTCGAATGTAAGTCGTTGTTTCCAAGGCATGACCCCGTAGCGACTTGGGAAGATCCGCATAACTCATCATAGATCTAACCATTTAAAAAAAGAGTTTTGTTTCTTCGCTCTGCAACCCCGTTTTGTTGAGGGGTTCCGGTTGAAGGAGGATGCAATCCCTTCATCGATAAGTAGTTCAAAAATCATCGCTGAGGTATTCGCCTCCACGATCGGATCGTAGAGACTTGATACGCTTTTTCCCTATGATTCTCTTGCTTGAGCCTTAAATTCTTTGAATTTCAAAGGTCCTTTATTTATGCTTCATAAGGAAAATATAACCGTACCTTGAGTAATCATCAATAAAAGTGACAAAATACTCATAACCTCCTCTTGCTTTGGTTGACATCGACCACATACATCTCGTGTGAACGATCTCTAACACTTCTTTGGCTCTATTCCTTGGCTCCAAATGCCCTCTTGGTCATTTTACCCTCCAAACATGATTATTTGGTTGGAATTGGTTCAACTTGGAGAAACTCCGGTGAACCGTCTTTTCACCAACCTTTGGATCCTCTTTGGATTTATATGACCTAATCTTAGATGCCAAAGAAGTGTCTCATTCACGTCGATGAACGTTTTTCTTTTCGGAAATAGTTGATGTGTTATAGGATGCATTTCATGAGTGTTGTGCAAGCATTAATTGTATAGAGATTATTCAACAACGTTCCATGACGAGATAAATTTATCAAAAAGAGAAATGGTAACAACTTTATTAAAAGTAACCGAATATCCATCATGAAAAAAGTTTAGAAACTGAAATTAAATTCTTTCTAAAACTTCGAACGTAAAGAACATCTCTTAAAATTAAAACTCGGTCTTCAAAAAGAGGTGCACTTCTCCCATTTTCAAACCGCCACTCAGAAGATCGCCCGGTGTGATGAGGATCTCACTCCCACTAAGTTGCAAGGTCCACTTGAACCCTCCTGTAATGTGAAACAAACATGATCATGGATCCAGATCCACCACCCATAAATGGGAGGCATATGCCGCTAAACAAGTTTCAACAACTAAGACGTGAGAATTACCTTTCTTTCCATCCTTTTGGGTTTGAACAGCTGACCTCCAATGTCCTTTTTTCACCGCGGTTGAATCACTTCCATTTAGTGGCTTTGTTCACACCTCCACCCTTCTTCACCTTTTCTTTGCCATTGGCAACACTTGAGTTCACTTGCTTGTGGCCTTTGTCCCTTTCTTGTTCTTGCCACCCTTGGCCTAGAAGAAGAAAAGGTCCATTTGCCACCAAGGCTCGGGCTCTTTTTCCTAATATCGCCTCACGAGACTAAAGCTTGCAGGATATCGCATCGAGAACTTCGATTATTCATCCGGTAGTTCGGCTAAACTGCTCAAAACTTTTTTGGCAGAGAGCAATATGAAATCGATTCGGGTCTCGATATCGATTCACAAGACCAAGTACCTTACGTTTGTTAAGGTGAGCCATCATCCGGAGAACGTGCTCTTCACGCGCGTTTCTTCCACCATTTTCATAGAGAGCAAGTCCTCATGGTGATCCGACGAGCCACGCGGGCTACGATGTTGAAACATCGCTTTAAGACTTCGTCGTGATGTCCGCAGTCTCTCAACGTTCGTGTTGGTGTTGCAACACATCGACATAAAGGTCAATATGGTACACTTTGCCATTTCGTTGAACGCTCCCATCAAGATACTCTTTCTTAACCATTTTAGTGGACTCATCTTTTGGCTTTTTACGGTTTGGGTACAGTGAGAACCCAATTATGGCTTTGTGCAAGTGAGGACAATAGTAAGTTTTCGATTCCAATCAACAAAGTTATCACCCGTTAAGCAAATTGTCTTTAAGTATATTGAAGCAAGTGGATTAAAAAGGTTGCGACATGATGAATGAAATAAACAATAATATGCATAAGCACAAATATATCACAAGGTTCGATCACACGCATCATATTAAAATCTCAAAAAAAATATGAACATGCATCACCAACATCTCAAAACAGTTTAAATAAGCCACGTGGGGTGGGTCATTATTTAAACACATTCAAGAAAAGTTACAAACAAGAACGATTTATAAACCTTTTAATAACTAGATTAATAGTTGGCTTCCACTTGACCAATATAAAATTGACAGGAGGGGGGGAAGTATATGCATATCAATTTTATACCTAAGTAATAACCATGATTAAATACAGAATTATTATTTCGCTTTGAACGAGCCTCGTGGTCATCGTCGCCACTAGTAAAAATCTACAATCATCCATTTGGAATTCATTCATGTGAAAGCTATCTTTTTGACCAGTCCAGGTGGGGAATTTCTCCAAAAAAAATTCAAAAATAAATAAATCATGGAGGTCAAAATTAATTCAATTTTATTATACGGAATAAAATTGTCAATTAATTATTTAAACATACTTAGTATTTTTTATTATTTTTTTAAAGGTGAGATTTTTCATTGGGCAACTCTCATGCAAACATTTAAACAAATTAAATAAAGCATAAGATAGCACAATAATAAATCATGCAAAGCAGAAAAATAAACATATTGGGCACAAATTATCCAATTGTCATGGTTTGATTTTTCTTGGCTTGATCTTGAAGAAACACCGTCTTGAATTTCTCCCACTCGATCGTCTCGAAAAGAACTCCATCTCGAAACGTCACGCCAAGTAGCTCGCAGCCGGGATGCATGCCCAGATCCGCCGCCACTTTCGGCCAAGTCGGACTCAAGACCTCGACAAGAAACCGCTTTAAGTGCCTCTAAGACGCCTTAGATGGTCCGGCGATCCCTCGGAGCGACCGCGGCGTGCCATGATGCATCAAATTGTAGCCTTACGACCCTAACTCGGTACTTTCAAGACCCGTAGCGTCCCTGCTACCTTCGCCTCCGCCCTTGATCGCTCTTCATGGCTCCGGTATCGCGCCCCATCTTCCGCGCATGGTCACGATGGCCAGGCCACTACTGAGCCTCGCCCACGTCCCGGCCAGGCGTCAGCAGCGTCAGTGGCGTGCCTCCACTTGGCATGTTTCGTACGACGCCGGCGCCGCCTCGCCCAGGATTACGGATTTTATCCTTTAATTCTTCGTCTCGGATTCTCATTTTAGATCCGGTTACAATTTATTTACAAAAAAATAAATAAACAGATCTAGGCCAATCTATTACATTGATCAAATCAAACAAATCTAATCTACTCGTGGATTTTCTCCGCGAGGCAAAAACGAATCGAGCAGATCGAATTAAAAACCACAATTTATATCGTGCGTAAATAAACACATTAAATTCCATGACAATTGGATACCGCAAAAGCAGATCTAGCAATTCTACTATCCAATTTCAAATTTAATGTCGTGAATTAAATTACAATTTAAAAAAATTGAGTTCAAACCGTGGCTCGATGCGATTGTTGGGGAATAAGTTGCTGGATCTATTAGGATGAATATTTAAATACAAATTTAATTCTTATAATTATTACTAACATGAATTAATCCTTTATTAATTTAAATAATAATCCAACAACAAATCATGCATATAATTAAAAACGTAAAACCTAAGCATGCGAATTCTACGAAGTTTTCGTGAATGTACCTCTTGGGACGACAATGGCTTTGTTTATTAGACACACCAAAAGAACTTCCCAAGTATTCCCTTAATCCTTGCTCGACTATCGGTGGTGGTAGGACACTTGCTAACAATTAACAAAAGGAAAATAAATTATGTTGCACCACCTTTGTGGATTTCTTATTTTTTTCCAAAGACATGGAATTGTACTTGAGAATGAAAGAGTCATCCCTTATTTATAGAGCACAAGTGGTGAAAATTTTGGGATAAAAACAATGTGGGAAAATCTTTTCTTGATCTCAAGAAATCTTGAATATATCTCCTATATTCTTTTTCCCATAATTATAATATTCCACAAAATCCCACCCACTCTTTGTTATGGGATATTTTCGAAAATAATAGGCAAGATTCCAAGATTTGGATCTTCTTGAATTTATGAGATATTCTTGTATTTCAAGAAATACATATCTTCCATAATATCTTTTCAAGAAAATCAAGAAAATCTTTCTTGCCATTTATCTTTCAAAATTTCGAAATTATCTTTATAAATAACCAAGTGGGAGATTTCTTGAATTTAATGAGATAATCTTGTATTCCAAGAATACATATCTACATTCCATAACAAGATTCAAAGAAAATCTTTCTCCCCTTTTTATCCATAAATTTCGAATTTCATGGAAAAATAAGCAACAATATTTATTTTATTTTAAACACCTTTTTTAGTTATTGGACTATATGTTGGGCTACTCAGGGGGCCTTTAGGATAATTAAGATTGGACCTTCCAATGGATCTTGAATTATCAATATTGAGCCACAATATTATTCAAGCCCATAAATATTAATTAATCCCACTATATAATTAATATTGCACTATCCATCTTAACTCATATTACAAATCAATATGGCTCCGGTTATTATTTCCCGTGTTTAAGATTATCTCGCCCATTAATTAATTCAAGCCACTGAAATAGCTTTCCGTTGATTAATATCTTTTGTCCTTGGTTAAGGAACGGTTCAACATTATTATCCATACCGGAAACTAATTCCACTTGCAAGATTTGGTATGATAAAGCTTATGAACCTCCCAAGGGCAAATCGAACAAAGCGTTCTTGCACACGATTCTCCTCAGATTAAATCTTAGCAATCACACGTGACCAATAATATTGTCCAAGATAAAAAGTATTGAATCTCGTTAATTCTCTACCCATGATAAGTCAAAGCAATAGTTACCAACCACACGTGATCCTATTTAAGGAACGAAGATTAAGAAATAACGAACCACTGAGGTCTAATTCTTCCTTGTTCAATTCAAGAATCTGTCCTCAGAGGGTCCTATTCGGTCAGATCATCATGCACTAGTGCAATCTCTTGGTCAAGACAAGTCAATCCCGAGCCTTACACTTCAACCTTTCACGATGGGTTGTTCATTTCCATCTAGGTCGTGAATGGCGTACTTTTTAGTTACAAGGGATCGTTAATTTAATCTTCGTGATCTGGTATCACTAAATTAACTACAATGTAACACGTCATTGAATTATTGAACAGTTTTATAAAGAAATATATGTAACATTCGATAATATTTAAAGCATCAGTGATAAACAATTTATTTCAGTAAATAAGTCCGAAATTCAGTTTTGATTATACAAAGTAAAAAGCATACTTTCCAGTATAATCCCAACAGAACGATGTGTGTTTTGCTTATAATCAAATGCATATGGCAAGTAAGAACATAAAGCAGTAAAGAACACGCGATTTTATAGTGGTTCGGAGTCAAATTCCTACATCCACTCTTCCCTATCTCAAGGGGCACCAACTTAACCAACAGGACTTAGTTTAACGTGTTAGTCCAACACCAACAGAGATGTTTTACCGAAGTTCCCACTCAATCGGGACATATCACCCTCACGGGATTGCCTACCCTCCCTTTCGGGATTGCTAGATGTTTACCGAGTTCTCACTCAAACGGGACTTATCACCCTCACGGGATCGCCTACCCTCCCTTTCGGGATTGCTAGATGTTTACCAAGTTCTCACTCACCTATAAACTTAACCTATCAAACTGATTTGGGTAAGGTTTGTTTGGTTTCCAACTAGATTGAGATTTTCCTTACATTTGTTTAAGCCTCAATGCAAGGATGGGAAAATCTCTCTAAGCTTAGGATATTACATTTTGTGTTTAGATCTAGGATAGAACACTCGAATATATCGTGTATTTCTTGCTCGGTGTTCTATGGTGGAAATCTTTGGATGATTTAGCTATGTAGCTCGATGGTTCACGCATTTCTCCACATTCTCCTACGAATAATGAAGGAAGAACTTGTGTTTATAGTGTGGATTTGAATGTTACCGATTGGATGGAGTCACATTCAAATCCATACTATTCGTAGCTTTTGCAACTTTTTTTCGGGCTTGTTGTCTTCCTCTCGTTGGACCACGTCGTCGAATTTGAATCTACAATTTATAATCTTTAGGATCTTACGAGTCTTCTTGGGTTTCTCTGAGTCTTGAGATTCTTTTTCCGAGTCTCGGGATTCTTTTGATCCTCAAGTTTCTTGATTCAAGCGGACTTCTCTTCAGCCGGACCTTATGCGTCGGTATCTTGACACTTTCAGTTAAGCAGCCGGTTGACTCTTCCGACTTGGACAATCGACCCTCAAAGTCACTAGCTTTCGAGCTAAGCCCGATCATCGAGACCGTTCTTATTCTCGATGAACATAACCAAATGACTTGTCTTCGATGACTTCTTTACGATTTCTTCTCTTTTTTGATCGGTATCGCATTTACGGTTTCGATATCGATTTCTTCTCTTTGATTTGGTATCTGATTCCCGGTTTTTCGATGTCGATTTCTTCTCTTTGATTTGGTATCGCAGTTACGGTTTCGATGTCGATTTCTTCGCTTTGATCGGTCGGCTCGTGATCGGTCGGTACAACTTATCGATTCAACATATCGGTTTATATCGCGTCAGTTAGTATATCGGTTTAGCGTATTGGGTTAGTTGCATCGGGTTATCTTATCGATCTCGATCACGTCGATCTCGATCGGTCTCGTATGTTCCCTCTTACGATCTGCTCGTACGATCGGTCTTACAGTCATCGATCTTCGATCGGTAGCAGCTTTTCTTATCTTTTGATTTTGCTTTCATTTCGTGAGTTAACTCCGGAACTCATCTTACTCATCGATCTCGTCGGTCTACCGTATCTTGACCTAAATACGATCTTGATCATCTTAAATGCGATTTCGTGAGTTCCCTTAACTTGTTCTCTCGTTCTCCTCAACTTGTTATCCGTAGATTAGCTTCAAAAAACACAAGTTGATAATGTTTACCAAGCATAATTCATCAAAACTAAAATATCTCAACATATGCACATAATGTTCTCTCTCTCAAGTCGAGCTTTTTGGAATCGGCGATTACTCTACTTGTTGTAGGGGAATATCTTGTTAGTACCGAATTTGAATTCAATAATCCTACACTGTATTGATCTCTTGTTGGAGCAATACAATATCTCACTATTATATCTGACTCAGTCCGGTAGGATCAAAAAGAAATAAAGTCTAGTCAGGGCAAAAAAATTGAAAAAAAAAATTAAAAATTAAAATTAATTAATATTTTGAATTTCAACTGACCGCGTTGGTTTGCTAAATTATTATTCATTTATTCATCACCTTATCTAATTTTTACACTACAAAAAAATAAAGAATTTGCTACGAAACTTTCTAACATGGCTATAGAATTTTCCAACAAAATAACTTCGGCCCCTAAATAGTTAAGATTGCCTACATATTTTTAACATTCGAGTAGACAAACATATTCTCTACGAATTACTTACAGATTCTTAAACACAAACTAACAAATCATGATTATCTATACATTTGTAATTTCTGTAGGCAAATAAATTACCTACACAAAATAACTTGGTAGACAATTACATTTGTAATTTAGAATTGCTTAAAAATAAATTTACCTTTGAATTATATAGAGGATTGAAAAAGTCCCAGACAATGTTGAAAGATTTCGTAGGCGATTCTCTATTTTGTTATAATGTTGAAAGTATTTATAAAATTTTAAATATTATTAGGGGTATATATGGTATTTCGTAATGAAAATTGAGGTGGGGCAATTCAATGTGTGTCCTCCTATGACCAGACCAGTTTTATGATGTTAATCACTTGAGTCATTTTTTGTGGTCTCCCATCGATGATCATTTTGTTCGCTGTTAAGCGGATTTTGCGTTATGTGAAAGATATTCTCAACTCGTAAACTGATTCCTCTAGTGTTAGTTACTCTAATGTCGATTGAGTTCGATGTATTGAGACACGCCGTTCAACTTTATGATTATTCCATGTTACTGGGTGGCAACTTGATTTCTTGGAGTGCTAAGAAACAATCTACTGTCGTAAAATCAAGTTGTGAATCAAAGTATCGGGCTCTTTTGAATACGGCTCAAGAAATGGTTTAGATTTCTCACCTACTCCTGGAGATAAATTCATTGCCTCCATCTCATCCCTTGCTCCTTTATGAAGCTATGTGTTCGATTGCATCTATAACATCGCTTGAGGGGGTATTAAAAATAATTTTTTTTATTTATTCTTCCATATCTTATACATATATTTATTTCATTTGTTTGTTGTACTTTCCTTGTAAACCTCCATACATCGTAATATATAGTGGAAATCCATAATCATCAAATTATCGATGATCTCATATCATTCTCACAAAGTAACATAAAGTTAAATTTCGTCTTATTCAAAACCAAATAAAGATATATTGCATATCATTGTTCGAAAATAAATATATAGATAACGATAAAAAAAATTGTGAATCCGAGTTCACGATGAACACTTTTTCTTTTAATATCACTATTATATACAAAAAAAACTATAATCATTATCATAAAAATTATCATTGTTTTTAAATCGTGATATTTTTGTGCATAATAATAATAAATTTTGTGCATATCAACGATATAGTTCACATATATAACTAGTTTATATGAGTGTAACCCATTGATAACGCATATATTTAGCACACTTGGGTTCTATCTCCATCCAAACAATCCAGCTCTATATTAATAGAATTTTACAATGATTTAATAGAATCAATCTAAAGCCAATCTTTCCAACTTTTTCTTTATCCTATCGCTCGGACAAGGTTGGTTGGGTTTTTCTAAACTGTTTGAAGTCCAAATTTCCCTTTCCATTTTCAATCTATGGATTGCCACGGACACATGGTTAATATCAATTTATAACATAATATAGCCTTTTTTTTCAACTTGCAATTTGTACAATTATCTTTTATCAAATTGCAACATGTCTGACAATGTTTTCAAAACCGGGTTGAACGGCCGGTTCAACCAGTTGAACCGAACCTGCAGAAAACCGGTTAAAAACACCTATATAACCGGATTTTAAAGTTAACCGGTTGAATAGGTCAAAAACCGGTTCAATAGGAAATTTTGTTTTTTTTTTTTAAAAAAAATTAAATTATTAATTTATATTAAATATTTAAAATTTTAAATCATATTCTCTCACATTTTTCTCCAACACTTTCGATATGGGATAAATGTGTGAGGTGGGACAAAATTTATAAAATATGATATGAAAAGTTATAAAATATATATTTAAATTTTTGTAGGTGTATCTTTTATTTTGTTTTTTTTTAACCAAACAGAAAAACGATTGAACCGCACGGTTGAACCGGTCCAACCGGTTGAAACCCGTCGTGGTTTGTCCGGGTTCGATCACCGATTCGGTTATGAAAACATTGATGTACGATACGAAATTGACCGATCACAATTTAAACTCTATTTTTGTGATATTTTCCAGCCACACACCACAAAAATTGGCCGGAAAACACAACAAAATAGAGTTTATGTTGCAACTGGTCAATTTGTTAGTGCAAGCTGCAATTGGATAAAAAATTGCACAGGTTTCAAGCGAATAAAGGAATATAGTAAAAGTTGCAAATTGATATTAACCCTTTGACAATGGTGGAAAACTTACATAAATTTCCATTGATTATTCCAAGGATTCATACAATAAGATTCCAAGTTTGGCTCCAACTTTAACCTAACTTTTAGGCACAATTTATTGTAGAAAAACAGACTTACTCATACAAGACAAAGTGGAAGACGAGGAAATATACAAAAGCTAAAAAACAAGATTTCTTCTACCTTAAAATGTTCCCAATGAACTCTCCTCGTGTATTCCAGGGACGACTTTCGAATGATTTTCCAACCATACTGCGTTTCTGATTTATAGTCCCATCATCGCACTTGTACTCTGGGAAGTAATCGATAAATGTTTTGCTGACCATCTCGTCAACTCCATTGAACAGAAAACTCCTAACTATTTCCTACACAAACCACCAGAATTTAAACAAGAAATTAAATAAAGGGAGGTAAAAAGAACCAAGAAATTGGCACTTTGATGTCTATGCATAAGAAGCTATTACCTTTGCAAGAGTCTCCCCAGCTACTCTTCTAAGAACTTGATGGCCCGGATCCTGAATGTTATGATTTTGATATGAAACTTCCGAATATGAAAAAGATGAAATGTTTCTCAAATTCACAATTTTCTCAAAAAATGTTTTAAACTCAAGTAGCAGGCATATAGTGTTCATTTCGGGATTATAGTGGGCAAGGGAAATCCCGGACTTTGAAGTCCTAGGATTTCAAAATCGACAAATAGTTAAAATGTATTATTGTTTTGAGATTTTATAGGGTAGGATGATAAAAAGTTGATTGTTGTTGCATTATTATATTATTATTATGGGTGTATTGGGAGAATAAAAGGATAAATAATGTGAGTGCATAGCACTAAAAGAAAATAAAGAATTGTCTGATTTAAATTTTTATATGGCTATGGAATTTTCCAACAAAAAATAATATTTGGTCCTTAATTAGTGAGGATTGCCTACAACTTTCCTACGGATTTTTTGAATTTTAGTAGACAAACAAATTAGCTATAAAAAAGCGCCTATACATTTGTAATTTCCGTAGGTAAACTTACCTACACAAATAATTCCCTAGGCAATTTACATTTTTCGTAGGCAATTATATTTGTAGTTTAGAAATGACCTATATGATTTTAGAAAATTTTGTAGGCATGTCGTAGGCAATCCTTATTACTTAAGGAAGAAATTATTTTCGATGAAAATTCCGTAGGCATGTTAGGAATTTTCTTGTAGTGTTGAGAGAATAAAAGGAGAGTAGTGGAAGATGATAAAGTATAGTGGAATTAATAGAATTTCAAAATCCTTACTTTAAAGCCTCAAAATAAATGGGGTTTGAGACTGTAAAGTTCAAAGTCCGACCGGGATAGTCGCGAAACCAACATACCCATAGTGCCACTGCCACCAATATATCCCATAAAAACAAACCTCTTTTAACATTGAGGGCTCATATAAGAGAACCATATTACCTTTGATACTAAAGGTATGTCTGATTTGGGATTAGAAAATCGGATTTGGAATTTCGAAATCTAATTCTAGTTCTACTTTGGGAGTTTAGAATCTGGTTTCTTAAAACACCAAAATTGACCCCTACATATACCTAAAAATCTAACAAATACCATTTTCCGATGACTCGTAATGCAAATATGATTTTTTTTCATACTCTTGTTTTATTTAATTATTATTTTTCTCACTTTTTATTCTCACGTATACAACTTCCAATAAAGCCAATAAATATTACACAAGCATTCAATCATTACAATTGCAATCAACAATATAATAATATCACATCATCTTGCACATTGTTTTGACAAAAAAGCAAAACTCTGCCCTCTTTAAATTTCATAAATTACATACACCATCAAGATTCTGAAATCCTCTAAACTTTGAAATATAAATTTAAAAATGTACTTTGAAAATAAGGAAAATGCTTTACGCTCAGAATTTTAAAACAGGGACAAGAAATTTGAGTTCTCCCAAGTCCCAAATGCTACTTATAAGGTTGATGTCTAAAGATGATTATGAATATTGCATATAACTAATTTTCATGAGGTCTTAATGATCATTAAGAAAACTATAAGGGCATCACAATTAAATTTAGTCCACTAGGTAAGTTTCCTAAGCAATTACGAAGATGAATCCATAAAGTGACGTACCTTTTCTGCTCTCCATGTGAGGTACCTATGCTGTGCTTCAAGATTGATCGTTACCTGAGAAACGTCAATTTCCCGACACTTGATCCATCAGTTCGAGCGCAGACTGGTGAGAGCAACAATGGAGTCAAGAGTCAATTGAGCAAATAGAACCCAAAGCACATATTACACTATATGAGTAGCACTTAAGCTAATACTGTTCGATGCAAACTAATACAATGCAGTAAAAACAAATAATACCTTTTAGTTAAACAACTATACCAGTTAAAGGTGTGCAACTGATTCATAAAAGTATTTGTCAAACTATGAGTAACACTCGAGTGAACCAGTTGCACCACACAACTTGTGCACAACTAATTATGTGCTATAAAAAATAATCAATATTGTTCAGCGAAAACAACTAATACTGACCAACTAATACCTTTTAGAGAAAAAACTAATACTATTTAAATGCACTTGAGTTGCACGGTGCAACTGGTGCATAGATGTATTCGCCTAATATCTGCATTCTGAACACTAAGGTAGCACATCTATTTTGTCCCAAGATCAATATGTACCTTAAGATAGTCCATGAAAGCAGAATATAGAAGACTGTGCTTCTCATAGCTTGGAGGAAACTTGGTCCATATTACAATTGGTGAGAAAAATTTCATAGATTCGGTAGTAATCTTCCCTCCCCATGGCAAAAGCTGCATGAGATCTGTGTTAAATTATCAAGTCATTTTAGATGGTAAGAAGATGATCATTTGATTAAAGTACTAAAAATTATGCTCACTTCTGCATACTTATTTCCAAGAGGAATTAAGTGGTTATAGTACTTTTTCTTGTAATCGTGTTGATTGGTAACATCATGTAATGGATTTAGGTCCCTGTAAAATGGTACAAACCTTTACTATTGAGCAACCAAATATAAGGCCAAAAATATATACATAGATTTTAAATGAATGATGTCAAGATAAATGTCAACGATCTCCATGAATGATTTGGTCTGTATAGCAAATGTTAACACACAAATGTCAAAAGAAGATCAATCATACATAGATCAATCCAAAACAGTATTTAAATTAATCGAGATTCGAGAGAATGAAATGACCACTAAAAAATATTCAGGGGTTCTTTACCGATCTCTCTATAACAGAATGAGTGCAATTTCGTGATTATGGATAGTAATGTTTTTGCTGGATTGCTGTAAGTATTACCTACAATGCCGTCAAATATTGTTTAAGAATGCCAAAATATTGGCTCTGAAACAATAGCAATGCATTAATATATTTTTTCGTGTAAAAAATTTCTGGTCAACTCCTTATGAGTATAAAGAATCTAAGATGGCAGTTTATATATAATTATTTCTAATTCACAAACGTGTATCAGGAGATTATGTTTTCCAATATATGCCAAAAAAAAGTTAAGTAAATACAAAGGACAACCAAAATTCTGTTTATTAAGTATAAGGGAATCAAGGTAAGCTTACAGTACAACTATGTTCATGGCTGGAGTGGTAAAAAAGTTGGCACAAAAAATTGGAAGATCAAACTCTGCTCTTGGGAAGATGGCAAAATCCAAAACCTGCATATGTTTAAAAAAATGAGAAGAAAGAGAATGTGACACAGAGCCAAAAAAATAATATGACAAAATGGGAGTTATTGGCTAAAACCACGAAAAGGGGAACGAGTGGGAGTATTTTGTGAATAATTATGTGATTTGCGTTTAACTAACTTATACTCCCTCCGTCCCATAATAACTTGCACACTTTCACACCCCAAAAATAGAGAACGCTTCATAAACTTCACCCTCACAATATTAACAATTTTTCACAAAATGCCATTATTTTTTGGCCTACGCTGCTACACATATACACAATTCAACTCATTTCTTTAATTTATATATAAAAGCTTACAAAATTACCCCTCAAAATCCTATTCTGTACTCCACTTTTTGTGTGCCCAAACTTGTGTGCAAGTTAACATGGAATGGTTGGAGTAATTATTAAATCATATCATATGTAAAACAAAATTCAATCAGAGTACACAAATACAACAAAGTATTAAAACATTTGTGAAAATAAGAACCTAGACCAACAACTAAGTTAGAGAACTTGTTGGAAGCCGGGAATTGCCCCTATGTTTTATAAAACATAACAAAATAGATAATGAAAGACTAGCAAAGTGTTTATAATGTATCATAAAAGAGAGGCCATAAGCAGCTTATTTTTCCGGTTTTTAGAGATGTCCCCCCCACCCCCAACTAAAGTTAGCTTCAAAGTCCTTCGGAGAGTTTATGTCTATAAGAACTGAACGAACCTGCATTCCATCACTCCCTTCAATGGACAAACTTCGGATTAGTCTAATCTTAGGCGATTCGTGAGAAAGCATGTAGAGCTCTGTCTTCCCATCCTTTGAAGAGAAGCAACTGAAGTTCTCCTGCACAGAATTGGTACATCATGCTTGTATGTTTTACCATTTAGTTGGGGAAATGTCATATATAAACTAGTTTTGTCTCTGCAACTGGTTTGATTTAGTTGTTTCATTCAAAAGTATTAGTTGTACTACTGCAAAATGACGGTAAAACTGTTTTAATAGCCTCAACATGGCCCAGAAATGTGATTCCTAAGAAATATTAAACATCTACATGGCCTCAACATGAAAGAACTCTCTGGTATGAAAAAGGGCTTTTAATATAAGTCATGAAAATTTACACATCAACTGCAAATTATTCATAGCCTACACAACAAGATAAATAAATTAACAAATTAAAAAAAAATAAAAAAACTGTAACATATGCATACGAAACTTTCTGAATCTGTGAAGCACATATAAGAATTAACAAATATTGCCACCTACCATATTAACCAAACCCCACTTCTTCCCCTAAGTTCACAAATTCAGACTAAAAAAGATAAGAAAATCTTTCTCAAGCCCAAGTAACAAAGTGCTCACTATCAACAAGAAATAGCATTAAAATCTTTTTTTTTTTTAAACCAAGAAACAGCGAAATCACAACCTTGGTAAAAAAAAAAAACACACTGTTTTAAGAGGTGAGATGAACCAAACTCACTTCTTCCCCTAGTTCACAAATTCAGACAAAAAAAAATAAAAAATCTTTCTCAAGCCCAAATAACAAAATGCTCACTATCAACAAGAAATAGCATTAAAATCATTAAAAAAAATAAACAAGAAACAGCTAAATCACAAATTTGGTAAAAAAAAAAAACAACACTGTTTTAAGAGGTGAGATGAACCAAACCCCACTTCTTCCTCTAAGTTCACAAATTCAGACTAAAAAAAAAACAAATATTTCTCACGCCCAAGCAACAAAACGCTCACTATCAACAAGAAATAGCATTAAATCATTTTTAAAAAAAACAGGAAACAGCAAAATCACAAACTTGGTAAAAAAAAAAAACTGTTTTAACATGTGAGATGATGGGTTGGTACCTGTAATGGAGAAGGACTTAATTGAGTGTGTTTTGTAGTTTCTTGCAAGGCAAAGTGTACAAATTTCTGGTAGGTAGAAGCAGAGGTAGTTTCAGCCATTAATGGCCTCATTTTAGTGGAGCATTTTCTAGTGGGTAATCTCCTGAAATTATAGGAAGTTGCATATTTATGTTGTAAAGGAGGCTTATTAAGAGTTGAGGTCATTCTTAGTGAGAGAAAATTGTTGGGACAAGATTCAATTGATGCAGCAGAAAGGACTTGACAGAACTTCATCTTAGGCAAGTACAGTATATATACTATATAGGGGAAAGGCGCAGCGATTTCTCATTACAGAGGGTTAACACTTTTGAAAGACGAAATGCGACTTTTGTAACTAATGGTATTTGAGTTCGGCCGGCATCTCCAGTTACGAACAATTCTATTACATTTACTGTTATCTTTCTTTAGATTTGTGTTATATATTGATCTCAGTAATATCTACAAATATAATATCATCCTAACATAACTCGCTCTTTTTTTAATGGTAAAGACTCTTGTGAAATATCAGATAATAATAATCTTAAATACACCACAATTCGTCAAATTAAATAAAAACTCGAGGGTCATATATGGGAATGGTGTTACCCCAGTGGCGAATCCGCTTGGCTATTTACCTATTATATATTTATGCAAGAATATTTTTATCAAGGTGTGTTGTTTAAAATAGTTACGGCCTAATGTTTGTGTATCCGGTCGTAGATCCAAAATTACGATTTAAAAAATAACTCGATGTGTTCATTACGTGAACAAAAAAAAGGCATTTCTACGAAAGCAAAAGAAAGATTACTATATGAACAAAAAACCAAGATAAAGAAAAAAAATCCTCGGTCTAATTTTTTTTTTTCAAGTTGTTTTTTGTTGTTATACGTTAACAAAAAGTGTTACCCTATGAATAAAAAAAAGTGTTACTAACGTGAATAAAAACCAAGATGTCACCAAAAAATAAAAAAAAATACAAAAAATTATCGATTTAAAGAACAACTCGATGTGTAAGCACTACGTGAACAAAATAGTGTTATCCTATGAGCAAAAGAGTGATACTACATGAGCAAAAACCAGTACAAGCGCGAAAAAAATCCTCAGCCCAAATTTTTTTTTCAAGTTGATTTTGTGTATTACTACATTGAACAAAAAGTGTTCACCTATGAATAAACATGTTACCACGTGAATAAAATCGATTTCCGTTAAAAGAAATCTTCAATCCAAAATTACGGATTTAAAGATCAACTTGATGTGTTAATTACGTGAATAAAATATATTCAACGAACAAAAAACATTACTACATGAACAAAACCAGTACAAGCACGAAAAAAAATTGTTCCAGATTTACAAAACTGCGTGACAAAAGTGCAAAAGGATCTGAATTTCAGCACACACTTTGTGTTGAGGGGTAATCTAACACCACACACCTATTCTCTCCTTCCATGCAGAATCTACACCAAAAATCCAAATTGAACAAAACCGATTTCATCCAATTATTGAGCTAATCAAAGAAAATTAAATTGGACTTGAAATTAGGGCACTAACGATGGACTGATTCTCCGACTACAAACAGTGAAGAAGAAATCTGGTTGCGTCTTGTTGCGCGATGCGAATAAGAAGAAGCTCATCCAAGATTTGCCCTAACCCGAGGCTTAGGTGTCCTGCTGCAAAAGATAAAAAAAACTCAACTACACATATCACTTGTATGCAATATTGCATACAAGTTTTTGCAATTTTTAATTTAGGAAATTATATTTATTTATTTATTCTTTCTCAATCTCATTTCAAAAACTCTTATAAACATATTTGTAATTAATTAGTTTGAGCTACACATGTATAGATTAACTAATAATTAAGTTTCAAAAACTCTTATAAACATATTTATAATTAATTAATTTAAGCGACACATGTATAGATTAATCAATAATTAAGTTTGCTAATTATATAATTGGAGTATGTATATTGACAAAGTGTGAAAATTTTCTTGTTTGACTTGATTAAAATAAAAAGGGCAGAAATGAGCATTTAGGTAATTACATATTTAATTTAGGTTTTAAATGCCAAGTATACCCTGTTAAATCTTCTTTGGCATTGTAAATAAATTGAATCTGAAACTATGCCGAAAGCATCGTCGTCGTTATCGCTACCACCACCTCCCCTAGCGCCGCCGCCACCACCACAACCGCCCTTGCTCCACTGCAGGTTTCACCACCAACACTGCCCTTGGAGCCGCAGCAGTTATCACCACCAACACCGCCCCTGGAGCTGCCACCGTCGCCACCACCACCACATTTATCACCACCGCCTCTGTTTTTAAACCCGACCACCACTCCCAGAAGGATTGTGAAGGTTGATGATAAGATTAGTTGCGGCCGCTGCACACTGATAATGGAAAGGGAACGTCTAACCCTATTTCAGATAACATAATAGTAATTATATAATATGTATAAAATTAATTTTTTTTTTTTAATAATTGTGCCTAAGGAAGAATCTGTCCATTTTGCACTACCCAAATAAAAGTGGTTGTTACTCATGGAATTAAAACCCTGATTGTCTGGCGCATGAACCTGCAACGCTTCCCGTTGTGCTACAACAACATAGTGTAATAAATTTGGAAATCATATAATGGTTGGATGTTTAGTGAAAGTATGTAAATTTGGGCCAATATGGGTGTTGGGCTGATATGGGCAGTTTGGTTGGATTATTTTCGAAAAAAATAAAGCTTCAAACCCAAGTCATTAACGATAAAATGTAGGAATATTAACCACTATACTATAACAGTTTAATGTATGAGATTGAGGCTTTATATATAATATATCGTGTTTATATATTTTAATTAAATATGTATATTGGCTTAAATGCAAATAAAATCACAATTTTTCACTAAATTGCAATTTAGTCTAAATCTTTGAAAAATTGTAGATAAATACTACTTTTAAATATTGTTGCAAATTAGACTTATTAACAATATTTTTTTCCTCAATTTGTTATGATCAATCAATATAGTCACCCTTTAATCCAAATATTGTCATCTCAATGAATTAACGAAAAACCTATTAGGAATTGTCAAGAAGATAAATGGACACAAGAGGATCACCTCATAAGCCTAACTTATAATAATATTTTAAAGGTGGTGATTTATTTGCAATTATCCAAAAGTTTAGATTAAATTGCAATTTATTGAAAAGTGGTAATTTTATTTATAATTAATCCTATGTTTAATTATGGATTGATAAATAAAAAATAGAGTTAACTCTTGTTATCCAGTAGATTCAAATATATGAAGATTTTTTTCTTTATTATTATTTACAAATTGTACGTATAATATATTTAAAATAATATTTTTTTATTGTAATATTGTTACGATTTGCATGTAATAGATAACCTTCTTAACTACCTTAATATTCCTTATGCTTAGATTGTAATATCGTTATGTTTTTTCTTGTAATACTGTTTTGTTTTTGTATGTAATACTGTTATGTTTTAATTGTAGTACCATTATGTTTTGTTTGTAATACTGCTTCCGTTTCGGTATAATACTCTTCATAATTTTTCTTTATATTTTGAATGTAATACTATTATATTTTTCTTGTAATTCTGCTTTAGTTTTGCATTTAATAACTTTAAGAATTTACTTTTTTCTTATGTTAAAAGCGTGATACTATTATATTATATTTTTCATGTAATAATGTTATATTTTGCTTATAATATTGTTTATGTTTGCATATAATACTGCTTTTGTTTAAATTTAAAACCCTTCAAAACTTACCTTTTTAGATGTTTTGAATTTATGATACAAGTAATACTTCCAAAAACGAATCGGGTAGAGAAATGTCATTTTATTGTTTCTAAACGATATATAGTGAAAACACTTTGGGAACCTCTCAAAATTGTTTTTCCAGTTGAAAATAGTGTGTGCTCCTATTTATGGGCTAATTATATAATATTTTGTAAAACTATTAATTGAAAAAATATATACTTGAGCAAGAAATTTGAGAAGAATTACTTTAAATTTTGTTAAGTGTGCATGTATAAATTTTATAGTGAACATTCAAAATGTGTATATCTTCTTCCAATTGGCGTGTCATAACACTAATTATACTATATAGGATTAATTACTTTTTTGTCAATAGTTTAAAAAAAAACTATTGACAATTAATGAGAAACTTACTTAATAAATATTCAATGTATCATAGTGGTATGCTCTTTTGTGACCATTGTTCGATTCCAAAGAACAACTGATTTTGCCTTCTTCTTTTTTAAATTTATTTACAGATAAAGAAATGAAAAAAAATCGTAAAGGAAAGGGATCGAACCATCGGTAACTCTTTTATTGTTAATTAGCAAATTTTATTCTTATTTCACATGTGAAAATTTTCACATAAGGCTATGATACGTCTCCTTAATTATCTTTTTTTTGGATCAGAACGTCTCCTTAATTAGTGGGCTTTTTAATTTAAGTTAGAGAGTTTTTTAATTAAAGTTTAAAATAAATGGCCCATGAGCTTTCTTTTCTTAGGACATACGTTAGGAGGTTAGGGTTTGAGTCATTTAAATGAGGTTTCTATAGAATTATTATTATCTTCGATCATAGAATTTTAGTGACCGTTATCGCAGGGCGTAGATTTCTCATGAGGGGATTTTATTTCTCTGGCCTCTCTTGAGTATTCCTTTTCTTTTCATTTATCGATAGAAATTTCAATTCATATTCAGATAAATTTATGTCCTTGAACCCCGATTTGGGATTCCTTCACATGATACGTATGAAAGAATCGGTTCCGATGGAGAAACCCCCACAACTAGCTGCGCCCGTTGCAAGGTTGATGCCCTACTTATCGCTATTGACAAATCTATTTCGCCACCTTCAAAGTCCATTATGCCGAAAATTTCATCAATCATGGCGCATTTACAACGCCATGACCACCTTCCATTTATCTTAAGACTCTCATCAGTAGGCGGTGTTGCACCCTCGGTGTTGTAGTGGAAGGCCGCCAAGCCCGCCCCCATCATCTATAGGGATTTTCCTCTCGCGGTAATGGATGGAAACGCCGCCCCAGCCCACAACACACGAGACTTCACCGGTTCTGGTGGCATCCGCAAAATTTACACTATGTGAGTCATCTCTAGCCCCTTTTGTCTCTCAGGTTAGTCGTCAGATTTGCAATGGTGATACCACATAAAGAACTCTCGCCCTTTAACCCAATGATAAGATTTCACGGCCCAAATCCCGAAGTGGTAAGATCACAAAGATCGCCCAAAACCCAAGTGATAAGATTATAGTCTTTGCCCAAACCGAACAATATCGTTTGTCCAGAGAATAGTTGGGCTCGTACCACGCTCATCGCCATCTCCGTCAAGGCAATATATTGGGCTCGATGGGTGTTTTACGGGCAACCAACATGATTGGGACTCAATACACATACTAACCCCAAAAATGGGGATTTTCCTTACCTGTAGAGTAGTAATGGGTGGTTGAAGTTGGTTTGACCTTTAGTTCGTCCTGTCTATGAGGGCAAGGGTTGCTCTGGACAAAGGGAGTATTAATACGCTCCTTAATTATCTATTATTAGTATAAGTGGGATTTTTTAATTTGGGTTAAGAGTCTTTTAATTAAAGTCTAGAATAAATGGCCCATGGGCTTTCTTTTTCTTAGGCACAAGTTAGGATTAGGGTTTGAGTCTATTTAAATGAGGTTTCTCTAGAATTATTATTATCTTGGATCATAGAATTGTAGCAGCCGGTTGGGTTGTGGCGTAGGATTTATTTCTCCGTGGCCTCTCGAGGATTCCTTCTTTTCGCTTTTATCAAGAAATTTCAATTCATATTCATCTTAAATTTATGTCCTTTATATACCCAATTTCTTTGTTCTCATCGACTAACTCATGTATATTATAATCTTAATCTATCATATAAATTTAAAATTCAATAAATAAATAAAACTTATTAGAAGAAGTGTAATGGGAGATGTAACACGCTTGCAAATTTTTAAATTCACCAATTTGAATAGTAGAATTTGAGCTCTCGTTAAGTGTAAAATACTAAATTTATGTATAGTTCAAGTAACGGCTCGATAAAAGTTTGTTAGCAAGGTAAATGTAGGTTAAACGAGTCACTTTTAGGGCTACAAAATAAAAATAAAAAATTACATTAAAAGCGGATAACATCACTATTTTTTTTATTTTTTTGTAAATTGCAATCTAATGTAACCTTTGGATTTTGGTAAATAAAAGTTGATTTAATACTTTTTACACACCGAGCTCATAGATATAATGCTTCATGGCATTAATGACGAACATCCTACGTGAAAAAAAGTAAACATCGTTGTTTAGCCAATTAATAAAAAAAGACGATAGTGTCAAGTATATTTTAATATTATAAAGTGTTGGTTTATCCAAAAAATGCTTGGATACTAGTATTTGTATGTAGGAAAAGTGTACTTTTATATAGTAAATGTGTATTATTTGTAATTTTCTATTATTTCTTTCGATAAACAAATACTTTAATTGTTTAAATGTGGAACAACGTCGATAATTTTTCAACGTAGGTTGCACGTCGAGCATTCTATTTGTGAGTTGCAAAATATTATTAAAGTGGGGTTTATTTACTAAAATTCAAAAAAGTTGAGTTTAATTGCAATTTGCAAAAAAGGTGGCAATGCTATTCAAAGTTGTTTAATAACTAACGATATAACATGATGTAATTTAAATTCACCATAAAAAAAAAAAAATTGTTGGGAAATTTGTAGTTTTGATGGAAGTTCCAAAATAAATAGATAAGACCAAATGGACTGTTAGGTCAACGATGAATTAGAAATCGACAGATGGATAACCAACAAAATGTGGAAAGGTTGATGTAATGGAATATGTCACATATTGAGGGAGAACTCAATATGTATAAAGTTAAGTCTTGAAGACCATATCAAAAAGATCGAAGATCTCAAGATCAAGAACTATTATGCGAGGAAGGATTGAAGTCTAGAAGACCGAGAATACTAGAAGATATCAAGACCAGAAGACCCTGAAGACCTATATCGATAACATCGAAGAGTCTCAAGTTGAGCTAAGACAACTTCGATCAAGACTCAAGGTAGAATGACCCGGATGATTAGATTAGTTACTTTCAAAGGAACAAAAGAATATATCTTAAACTATATCAAAGTCTATCAGACAATCAAAATGTCGACCCTAAGATGGTCATTGGTGGCGAATAATAAAAAATGTACTTGATGACCAAATGAAGAGGAGACATTATGTATGGAGTTGACAGCTGAGGATATTGTGCATCGAGAGAAAAACTACTAGAAAAGGATAAGACACTAATTTGGCCATGCCGCCTCCGAGCACATCAAATCAACCCTACATACCTGGCTTAAATAATCAAAATTCAAATCAAGCACTCAAACGCTAATTCGATTTCGAGGCCTATAAATATGGGATCAACCTTTAAAGTAAGGTTACGGAAATTTCTACAAGCAAGCATTCAAGTCATTTCATGAAGAACAATCAAGAACTCTTAAATATTCTAAGCTGCTCATCCCTTAGTTTCTTACAAGAATTCTTATCCTTTACTTTAGCTACTCGTGATACCCCAGGATAGAATTTGATTTGAAACCAAAACAAATCTTACCCCAATCCGGGAGTGATAGGTTAAGTTTGTGCAAAGCAAGACTTCTAACTAAGGTTTCTAGTTTGATTTATGTGATAGTCGAAAGTGAGAGCTCCATAAATATCTTGCGGTGAATCGTGTTTGACTAACACATTAAACTAAGTCGATTGTTAGTGAGTGCCCCTCATCGATAGGAAAAGTGGACGAGGGACAAGTTAGTCCTAACCACTATAAATCTTATGTGTTTATCTATTTTACACTTCATCGCACACTATTGATTTGATAAACCGCCATGCATGTCCTAAGGAGAGACTGGGCCAAGACTTTCGCCGATCCGACCGGGCTGACACTTTGGCCACCGATCCGACAGAAAACCAGAACTATTTTCAGAAACTTGTTTTCATCACATGGGTTAACAAAAGGCTTCCGCACATCGATTAACCTCGATAGACATCAAACCGACGGCTTCCACGCCTATTAGTAGATTGAATATCAGTCATATTGATTCTCACTCGCGATTCTATATTAGCTTACTCGTCGTGACGGCTGATCACTCAAAAGTTTCAAGTCTATTCACCCCTACCCTCTAGACTTTTGCCTCACTAAACTCGCTCGAATCTATGTTGGTATCGAGTAGTGATTTTACGGACCACCGGGCTTAGAATATCATTGGTTCTTGAGGAAGAATCTTTGTGGTCACGTTAACGGATCTTTGAAAACCTATTTTAAAAAACTAATCGCTTTTTACTCTACAAAACTCAAAGATGGATAACACATCCGAATGTACCATGATCTACCATGGCTAACCATCGGGCGCGACGGCCGAACGATGGAAGTTATTGAACAGGACCCATCATTATTTATTATCCAAATCCTACTCTTTTGGAGGTGTTACTTGAGATGAACCATTGGAGCCATGGTCAGAAAAAGTATTTTCTCGATGGACGCCGAAGAAAGAAAACCGCCTAACAGATCTATGTTGGAAAACATATCATCTTGAAGACGCTTTATAAAACCACCGTGAGAGAGAAGATCAAGTCTAACGAAATTTGTTAAGCCGATGTGGGACGTTTTAACCGAGATGTGGCGGGGTAATGAACCGATAAAGGATAAATATTTACAAAAGCCGAAGGGTGAAGTTTGAGAAACTCAAAATGCCGCCAAAAAGAGACCATTGATCGCCTTTGATGGAAGGATCACTATTGCTATCCAACAAGCTTCTCGATCTAGTGACTAATATCGAGATGAGGATGATGATATCCAAACCTAATAAAACTCAAGATAGAAGGATCGGATTTGAAAGACCATCGACGGGACTAGTTAATTGGGCAATCCTAATGCCCAAGTTCAAACTAGACATCAAATTGGTGAAAGTGCTATGTATTGTTGTTATCCTTTTGAAGGAAACCTTGCCACACCGGAAGAAGCCCTACAAGATGTCAATTGGATTATAGCCATGCAAGAAGAACTATAGCTAGGTTCGAGAGGAATCAAGTTTGAGAACTTGTAGCGAGCTTAACTCACCAAGATGTGATTGGCACTAAGTGGGTCTTCAAGAACAAGAAGGATAAAATGATGTGATCATCGGAAATAAGGCAATACTTATTCGCGAAGGGTATTCAATCGGAGGGATTGATTATGATGAGACTTTGCACGGCTGGTCATTTGAAGCCATAAATTTCATTTCCCGCATATATCTTATTGTTGGGATATTTAAAGTGTTGATGGAAGTTCCAAAAAAGTTGTAATAGGACTATTCAACCTCGTTAGTCGATCGATGAACCCGTTAGGAAACCAACTGAACATGTTAGGCAACCGATGGAATTGATTAGGTCACATATTGAGGGGAACTCAATATGTATAAGTTTAGATTGATTGCATTAGAAGACAAAGATCACAGCATTGTAAGATCAAAAGACCTATTATATTGGAACATCGGGAAAAGTCGATAGGTTAAAGCTAAGACAACCTTATCGAAGACTCAAAGGTAATCCGTGTTAGAATACCAATCGATCAGCAAAGTCGGCATGATAAGCGCATCTACTTATCCAAAACCGGTTTTCACACGGGTAAAACTTAGCTTCGCATGTCGATTAAACCGATAGACACCAAACTTATCTGTTTCTCGCTTATCGGTGGGTTGATATCAATTTTACCGACTCCTCCATGGCTCGATCGATATCGATTAACTTGTCATCACAACTCCATCACAAAAAAGTTTTTGGAAGTTTATTCACCCCTCCCTATAGACTTCCACCTCCACCAAAACCTTGTTCGGGACCTACAAAGTGGTATGAGAGCGGATGGTTCTCTGGACCGCTTCTTTGAGTATCATCGGTTCTTAAGGAATAACCATTGTGGTCCACCGGAGCAGATCTTTGAAAACCATTTTTTAAAACTCATCTAGTTTAAAACTCACATTCAAAGATGGATAACACTTTGTATGTATCATAACTTGCCTAAGTTACAGGTCGATAAGTATCTTTTTGGAAGATCTTTATGGAGAACCATCCGGGTTCGATCAAGAATGTGATGATGTAAGTTCTTAAACGAGGACCGATTATAATCTATCATACAAATCCTTTCGATGAAAACATGGATCCCGATCACCCTATATCAAAAAGAGTTAAAAAAAGTCTTTTCGGTGATGGATGCGTAAGAAAAAAAGCTATCCATCGGGATCAGAGCCTAAACATCTCATCATGAAGGCGATGGACAAGACAACAAAGGAGAAAGTCAAGCACCAAGATCAAGGAAGTGTGGGATACTTTGGCTAAAAATATGTCAAGGAAATGATCCGATCCAAAGAAAGCTAGACCGCAAGTAGAGATGGTTAATTTAGAACCTTCAAGACGTTGCCAAATGAGACCATCAATCGGTTCGATGGAAGGATCACGATGGGAGTCAGCCAGACTTCATGATGCAGGCCGAGAAATGTCGACCAAGGACAATAATTACAAGATTCCGAGGTCTCTGCTTAGAAGAAATGGGACATGAAGGTAATCTGTGATCAAGGATTATCATGATATTGCCATTCCGGTAAGCAACCTATTCCTCGCCCCGAAAAGCTCACAGTATGATCCGATGGAGAGATCAAGGAACATAAGATGAAGTTCTCGCCGTAAGTTGCATCAAATCATCCAAAAAGTTGTTGCATTTCAAGCAACCAAGAAGAAAAAGAATGCCGAACCAAGAGGGAAGGATTGTGAGTCAAATAAAAAATTGCACGGTTGACGAGAAAACTAGAAAGATCAAATGTCCAAATGGGAAAAGTATTTAAGTTTTATAGAGACTATCGTAATAGCAGAGGAATGATAAAGAGATCTATTGATAGGTCACAAGAAAGGAATCGTTCTGATGACAGGAGAGATGATCATAGAGGTGACCACAGAGAAGAAAAGAGAGATGATCGTTCTGATGATAGAAGAGACAATAGATTAGATCGAAGGAGTTCTGATTACAAGCAAACTGGAAAGTCTCCTGACAGATCATACCGAAGAAATGACTTTTTGGCAGATGAAGTCAGAGAACCTAGAGCGTGCTTCAACCGTCAGAACTAAGACACTACAAATCTTTGATTGCCTGAAACTAACTCCAAAGGAGAGAGAAGATAAGTGAAACTGAAGAGAGCAACGATACCGTGACAGAAAAGCCATGGTTGCTGATACATTAGGTATCGATGACTCCTATCTGCCTTCGAATGATTCTGGTTACTCATCTGCAGAAGACTTCTGCCTGATGACCACTACTGATGATGTCTACGACCTCGACAATCTAATGTTCTCATCGATGATGACATATGTCTCATGGCCAAAAGTTAGTTACTCAACTGGAGGTAATCTCTAAACCTATTTTTGTGGTTCTTTTTCACTGTTCCACCGTTTTGAGCACACGGGGGAGAGATTGACCTGTGACTTCATCAATGAGCCGATTGCTTGATGATCTCTATAATGCGAAGAGACACTTATACAATAGTGGAAGTAGAGAACGATAAAATTTGGCGGCTAGAACATTGGTCTTCTTGAGAGAATGCCTTAAGTGTTGGGGTTATACGTGAAAGTATGCTTTTACTTTGTATAACCTATGTATTAAACACTTATTTACTAAAATAAATCATTTATCCTTTATTTGTTTTAAATATGATTGAATATTATATATATTTATTGCAAACCGATTCATAATAGCACATGTTACATTGTAGTTAACTTGGTGATACAGATCATAGAAGATCATGTTAATCCCTTGTAAACTAGTGTGTGTTTTACAACCTAGATAGACCGAACAATCTATTGGTAGAAGTTGATGTGTAAGGCTCAGATTGGCTTGTCTTGACAAGAGATTACTTTAGTGCATTCGATCTTATTGGCTGCGGACCCTCTGAGAGGATAAACTTCATTCGCACCGACTTAAGGGATGAAGAGTTGACCCCTCGATGGTTGTTGATTTCTTAATCTCTGTCCTTAATAAGGACCGTGTGTGATTAGTAGTTATTTTTTGACTTATAAATGGGAAGAGAATCATTGCGACTTGATACCTATATCTTGGGCAATAATATTAATTGTAAATGACGATTTGCTAAATCCTCTGAGAAAATCGTCGTATTGCTTGCAATGTCTTTTGTGATTGGTCCCCTGGTGGGCTCGGAACCTTTATCATACAAAAATCTTGCAAGTGGAATTAATTTTTCGGTATGGATAATAAAGTCGAGTTGTTCTTATCTAAGGATAAAGATATTAATTAATATAAAGCTTTTTCATTGGCTTAATTAATTAATGGACTAAATAATCTTAAACACGGAAATAACGATGGAGCCATATTACGTAATATGGGTTAAGATTGGATAGTGCAATATTAATTATATGGTGGTATTAATTAATATTAATGGGTTGAATTATATTGTGGCTCAATATTGAAATTAGGAAGTTCATTGGAAGGTCCATCTTAATTCTCCTAAAGGCCCCTCAAGTAGCCCAATTATAATCTAATAAATAAAAAGGTGTTTAAAATAAAATAAATTATTGTTGCATTATATTTCCTTATTTTTTTAAATTTTAAAAAAAAGAGGAGAAGAATTTTCTTGAAAAGAATTTTAGGAAGCGAGATAAGTATTCTTGGAATACAAGATTATCCCATAAATTCAAGAAATCTCACTTGGTTTCTTTAATGGAATTTTTGAAAATAATGTAAAGAAAGAGAAGAAAAGATTTTTGGAAAGATTTTATGGAGAAAGATATGTATTCTTGGAATACAAGAATATCTCATAAATTCAAGAAAGATCCAATCTTGCAAATCTTCTTGTAATTTTTGAAATTTTAGGCCAAAAAGGGGTGTGAGATTTTTTGGAAAAATACACATGGAAAGAAGAATATATTGATATATTCAAGATTTCTTGGTTATCAAGAAAAGATCTTTCCTAACCTAATTGCCCTCAAATTTTAAATCCCTCCTCACTTTATATATAGGGGATGAATTTTTTATCCCCAACAACAATTCCATGTGTTGGAAATATTAGAAATCCACAAAGGTGGTGCAATAATTTTTATTTTCCTTTGTTTTATAAATCGTTCATTGGAGAACCTTCCACCGGGGTTGTTGAGTGAGGACTTGGGAATACTTGAGAAGTACTTTTGGTTGGTAGCCAGTTACTTGATCCTGTCTGTCTCAGATTGTCTCTCCAATGGGTACGTTTACATAAATTCCTAGAAATTCATCTTTAGGATCTTTTACGTGAATATTATTTGCATGTTGTTGTTGGATTAATTATTATTTGAATTCACTTAGGTAAATTCATGCTAGTAATAATTGTTAATTTAAATTTGTGTATATGAGGTCATCACGATAGATCCTAACATATGTTATCCCAACAACTGGTATCGAATTCGTTCGAACTCGATCTTTCTTATAATTTAAATTGATGTTCATTAAAATTGAAATTGGATAGTAGAATACATTAGAATCTGTTTTTTGCAGTATCCAATTGTTATGGTACTTTAATGTGCTTATTTACATGTAAATAAATTTATGTTTTTAATTTGATTCGCTCGGATTCGTTTGCCTCGTGAGAAAAAATCGGTAGATTAGTATTTGTTTGATTTGTTCAATGTAATATTTGTTTGATTTGTTCAATGTAATAGACTAGTCTAGATCTAGGCTTATTTATTTTATGTAAATAAATTGTAAATCCTGATCGCGAACGTAAGACGCGAGATCATGAATTAAAGATGGACGCCCGTTTCGGACGCTGCTAAGGCAGAGCACGGGTTGTGGGCGGAACTTGAAGCTTAATCGCCACAAGACCACCCAAAGCGTCGCGACGGGCGAAGGTAAACGCTACTTAGGTTAAGGTTGGATCGAAAGCATCGAGGGTACCGAGCGTTAAATGGCTGAGATGGCGCGACGCAGAAAGCCACCCGACGGGCCGCGGCTGGGCGACGGGCTATTGGACCTTCGACAAGACAAGTCCGGCTATGCTTTGCGCTACAGAGGCCGCCGGTGATGGGGCGATGTCGTGGAGCTACTATTTTCCTGGACGCCGCCCAAAACCCAAAATGGAGGACAATCCTTAAAAAATTATTGTGAATTCAAGGTGTGAGCTACTTAAAAATTTTACAAAAAAGAAGAGAGACGATTTTCAAGATCAAGATTTGGAATTTAAAACCATTACTGGATATATGTGCTCAACTTGATTTATTTTATCTTGATGCTTGTTTTAAATTCATGCAATTTTATTTGTTAAATGTGTTTTAGATGCTTTTAAAAATTGTCTAAAGAAAATCTCTCACTTTCACAATTACTAAGTATGTTTATAATTGACAAATTTTATTCCTGGATAATAAAATTACGCCAATATTGACCTCCATGATTTATTTATTTGTGAATTCTTTTGAAGAAATTTCCCAACGAATGGCTAAAAAGATGGTTTTCAATTGAATAAATTCCCAAAAGCGATGATTGTGAATTATTATTAGCATTTAACGATGACCCTCCCAACGAGGCTCGTTCAAAGCAAAGTAATAATCAGATTTAATCATGGTTATTACTTAGGTATAAAATTGATATGCATATACTTCTCCAAGTCTTGTCAATTTTATATTGGTCAAGGGAGCCGATTATTAATTTTGAATTAAAGGTTTGTAGATGTTCCCGCTTGAATTCAGTTGAATGTGTTTAAATAGACGTATCACCCAACGCGGACCTATTTTAAACTTTTTGAGATGTCGGCTGCTGCATGTTCATATTGTTTGAGATTTTGATATGAATAATGTGATCAATTATGTGATAATTTTGTGCTTATACAAATTGTTATTTATTTTGGACCAAAGATGTCACTTCCTTTTAATCCATCAAAATACATGCTCAAAGAACATCAATTTACCGGTGATAACTATATCATTTGGAAACTAAAAATGAAAATTGTCTTAGCTTCACCGAAACACATTTGGGTTCTAGTGACACCTAAGCTTAGCAAACCAACTCTAAAAATCAACTAACAGGAGAGATTCAGATGTATGATGACCGTACTAACGTAACGTGAAATGTATTATCCTTACATCCCCGTCAAGATTTGAGATACATTCATGAAGGGGTTGAATCGGCCAAGGAAATTATGCAAAGCCTCAAGACATGTTTTAACAAAAACCGCATTGATCAATCGCTTTAACCGCTGGGGCGCTAGATTTACATGTATTTAGGGAACACCCACGGGGATCATGTTCTCAAGGTCAAGCGCTATTTTGGATAAGGTTTATCTCTGCTAAGTATTGTGATGAGGCTCGTGTCGACTTTTTGAAATCTTAACTCCCCAAAAATGCTTCGATGAGTTTTCACCGTAGTTACGTGGATGAAACATCACATGTCTACTGGGCGGATACTCTACCGTAAATTTTGAGATGATAAAAAACGATTTGTGACAAAAAGGACTAAGCTTTGGTGACTAAAAAGCTTTTATCAAAAAATCTAGCCAATGGAGGGCAAGATTGATAAAGAGATGAACCGTCAGAACAAAAAGCTTAACTCAACACAAAGAAAAGTAGAAAAAGACAATAAATGGTCGAAGGCCGGAAAGTTAATCCAAAGGGGAAGTGTTTCAGAATCCGCTTTATTTAAAGGGACATTGAGGTCCTGGCCCGTCTCAAGTTTAAGAGGAATAGTGAAGAAAGTGAAATTTCATGCACCAGTTGTTGAAACTTGTTTAGCGGGCATGATGCTACCCACTGGGTGGGTAGCCGGATAATGTGATCCACTAATCATGTTTGTTTCTACAGTTATAAGGGTTCAAGTTGACCCAACAACTTAGCGGAAGTGAGATCCTCATCATGACCGGGTGATGCTACGAGAGTAGTAAAATTGCAAAGGGGAGAGACGCACTGCCTTTTTTGAAGACAAGACTTTAGTATTAAGAGATGTTTCTTTACATCTTATTTTCGTAAAAACCTATTTCGGGGCTTTCAAAACTATTTAAATGATGGATTTTATGTCTGTTCTCTTTTCTAAATAAGCCAATGCTTTTTCGTGAATAATGTGTTTATCCGCATGGAACTTATGAACAATTCTATACTATTAATCGTGCACACCACTAAAAATGCATCTTTTTAACACATCGATCGCTTCAAGCACAAGAGAAAACGCTCGTAAAAAGTGAACAAGACAATTTATTTGGCGCCTAAGATTGGGTCATATTAATCTAAATAGATCCAATGTTATGAAAGATGGTTCACCGTCGACCCACAGATGGAACCATTTCCAACCTGTTTAATCATTTTTTGTGGTGGGATTATACTGAAAAAGTTTTTTATGTTTTTGGTATAGCAATAAACTTAATTTTAACTTATTTATCAAATAAATTGTTTATCATCGATGCTTTTAAATATTATCTAATGTTACGTGATATTTCATCGTGAGACAAATGCTCAATAAGTCGATGTGTTACATTCAGAGTTAATTTGATACCTGCATCACGTAAGATTAAATTAATGTACTCCCTTGTAACTAAAAAAAGTACGCCATTCAATTAATTTAGATGGAAATGAACAACTCCATCGTGAAAGGTTGAGGTGTAAGGCCTGCATTGGTTTGTTGACCAAGAGATTACACTAAGGCATGACCTGATGTAATTTGAATAGATCTACAAGTGAGGACAAATTTTTCAGAATCTGAATACAAGAATTAGACCTTGCCGTTCGTTATTTCTTAATCTTCGCCCCTTAAATAGGGTCACCAAGGATTGGCAATTATTGCTTTGACTTATCATGGGTAGAGAATCAACTAGATTCAATACTTTTTATCTTGGGCAATATTATCGTCACACGTGATTGCTAAGATTTAATACAAAGAATCGCGGCACGTTTGTTTGATTTGCCCTCGGGAGGTTCATGTTTTATCATACCAAATTTGGGCAAGTGGAATTAGTTTCCAGATGATGGATAATAATGTTGAACCGCTCCTTGACCAAGGATAAAAGAGATATTAATTAATGGAAAGCTATTTCAGCCGTTTGAATTAATTAATGGGCTAGATAATCTTAAACAATTTTAGAAATAATAAGGGGAGCCATATTGATCAGAATGGGTTAAGATGGATAGTGCAATATTAATTATGTAGGGATTAATTAATATTTATGGGTTTGAATAATATTGTGGCTCAATATTATATTCAAGGTCCATTAAGATCCAATCTTAATTCTCCTAAAGGCCCCTTAAGTAGCCCAAACATATAGTCCAATAACCTAAAAAGGTGATTAAAATAAAATAAATATTGTTGCTTATTTTTCCAAGTAATTTTTGAAAATTATGGATAAGTTGGGAGAAAAAGATTTTCTTTGAATTTTATTATGGAATTAAGATATGTATTCTTGGAATACAAGATTATCTCATTAAATTCAAGAAATTCCCACTTGGTTATTTTCATAAGAGAATTTCAAATATGGGGAATATAGTGGGCAAGAAAGATTTTTCTTGATTTTTTCTTGAAAAATGTTATGGAAGATATGTATTTCTTTGAAAATACAAGAATGTCTCATAAATTCTGCTAAGATCAAATCTTCGGATTCTTGACCATCATATTTTCTAAAATATCCATAAAATAGAGTAGGTGAGATTTTGTGAATATTATAATTATGGAAAAAAGAATATAAGAGATATATTCAAGATTTTTTGAGATCAAAAAAAAGATTTTCCCACATTGTTTTATCACAAAATTTTCCACCTCAGGCTCTATAAATGGGGGATTTGATTTTTCATTCCCAAGTAACAATTCCATGTATTGGAAAAAATTAGTAAATCCACAAAGTGGCAGTAAATATAATTTATTTTCCTTTTGTTAAATCGCTCACAAGTGTCTTTCCACCCTGGGATAGTGGAACGAGGGCTAAGGGAATACTTGGGAAGTTCTTTTTGGTTAGTCTAATATGCCTAGATCACCGCCATCCCAAGAGGTACGACGCTCATGCGAACTCGTGGAATTCAGAGACATCTGAGGTTTTCTTGAATTATTATATGCATGATATGTTGTTAGATTATTATTTGAATTAATATAGGATTAATTCATGCTAAGAATAATTATAAGAATTAAATTTGTATTTAAATATTCACCTTCGGTCAGATTCAGGTAACTTATTCCCCAACAATTGAGGTTAAATGACTAAGAGGGCATTTGGAGCTAAGGGGAATAGAGCCAATGTTGTTGGTAAATCGGTTCACATCGACGCAGGTGGTCCAATGTCAACCAAAGCTAGAGGTGGCTATGAATATTTTGTGACGCCTAATCGATGATTACTCAAGGTTTTGGGTACATTTTCCCGATGAAACACAAATCGGAACCTGATAACTTGGAAGAGTCTAAAGTCGAAGTGGAGAATCATATGAAAAGAGTATCAAGTTTCTATGATCTCGACAGGAGGCGAATACCTCATTGGATGAATTTGAACTACCTGTGAGCGAGGGCATTGCTTCCTACTGACCGCATCTTTAACCCTCAATAAAAAATGGGTCACAGTAGAACGGGGTTAAAAATGTAACACTCTTAGAAATGGTCGATTCATGATGAGTTATTCCATCTACCCAAGTCGCTTCTTGGGGTCAGTGCTTGAAACAATTCAGCTTATGTTCTAAATATGGTGTCTATCCAAACCGCCCCAAACCCCTAAAGAAGGTGGATCTGGGCGCAAGCCCACCGAGACATCTTAAAATTTAGTGTCCGCATACGCTAGACAAGAAAAGTTTAAGTTGATGCACGTTAACTAAGGTCAGTTTATAGGATATCCCATGGGAACTAAAGGTAGAAATTTATGGTCCCAAAATCAAAAGGCGGGTACAAGACGATTTTAGATTTTTGGAAGACTTTATGGAACAATATGGGGAAGCCCAAAAGCGAGATTACCTTAGATGAAATAAGAGGGCAAACCCTATACCAACCTGCATAGTTGATATACCAAGCGGCCACACCCATATACCGAAATCTCGTCAGAGCGAGGGTTGTTCGCCAACCCGGAGATTCACGGGGATAGGAGAATCTTCGGATTCGTCCTCGGGATACGAATCGCACTTCGGGTCCTATATAAGAGGTCAGCTCCAAGATAAGGATTCTCAATCCCGCAAACTACGGCGGAAGCTTGTAGATGGGCTCAATGGATCATAACTGCCGGTGAGCTACTGAACCACCCAAAAGTAGTAAAACCCATTGACGCAAAAGTGTCTATAAGAGAAAAAGAGGACCGGACGAAGGTCGAGACTTTTTTAAAGCTAGGTTTAGGTAAAGGGATACACTCAAAGAAGTTAGGGTATCGACATGGAAGAAACCTTTTTCACCAGAAGCCATGCTTAAGCCCATCCGTGAGCTCTTCGCACAATCACAAGATCTAGATTTTAAGATTCGGTAAAATGGATGTCAAGATTTTCTCTTAACCCGAGTCTTCGACAGGAAATTTACATGTACAACCCGGGTGTTTCATCGCGGAAAGGCCATGAACACCTTGTTTGCAAGTTTTAAGTCTATTTATGGACTAAAGCAAACATCTCGAGCTTCGAACCAACGCTTTTGACCATATAATCAAGTTCCATGGTTTGATCAAAATGAGTTTGAAAGTAATGTATAAGAGCGGTGACGAACCCGCCTTTGGTATTCTCAAGACTATAATGATGATATTCGCTTCATCGAAATGATGTAAAGGTTTTTTCAGATATATGGTATGAATACAAAAACATTTTTGACATGGCGACTTAGCAAAGCCAAATACATTCTTGGAATCAAGATAACGCCGAGATCAAAAGAAAGAGTGATTGGTTTATATCAGCAAGCTTCATACGAGACACCATGGAAGTTTATCTAAAGATGCAAGATTCTGTATTGTACCTTCAGTGACTAATCCATCTATCCTGAAGACGTATGGAGATAGATGACACGCAGAGTAGCATTCTTACGACGGGCAAGAGAAGTTTTACGTATGTGCAGTCGTTGTGCACGGTGACCGGATATTTGCTACGCTGCTGCATGGTGGCAAGATATCAAAGTAATCTCGAAATCAACATCGATCAGCTGTAAAGAACGATTCCTAAAGTATCTAAAAGAACTTCGGGATAGAATGTTAGTTTATCACGGTGGAATAGTTTATTTTCAATAGGATACACGTTCAGTTTCCAATTGGACATAGATTCCAAAATCTACCTAGTAAATGTGTTTTCCGTGGAGGAGGAAGTGTAACATGGAGAAGCGTTAGCGTAAATGCATCACCCATTCTACCATGGAAGTTTAATACGTAGCTTCTTGAGCTGACAAAGAAGCGGTGTGGCTCAAAGAACTTCCCTAGTGGACTTGGGCGTTGTTAAAGATTTGCCCGAGCACCATCCGCGGATTTTGCCGCAGATAATATGAACGATTCGGAACCGGTATCTACAAAGCTGGGGAGCCAGAAACACATTGAAAAGCTAAATACCATCTTATACGAAATAGTTAAGAGAGATAGATATGGGCAAAAGATCTAGTCGGAGACAACTTATTGTATCCATTCACAAAGGGCCTCTCATAACATTCGAGACACATGGAAGGAATGGGTCGTAAGCGTCATTAACTGCTTTTAAAGTATAAAGTGGGAGATATATTATTAAGGTTGATGAGGGCAGACATTAGATGTCAATGATAATATATGAAGCGTGTTGTGGTATAATTTAAAAAGTAAACTTTGAGTATAAGTGGGAGATTGTTGGGGTTATACGTGAAAAGTATACTTACTTTGTATAACCTATATTAAACACTTATTTACTAAAATAAATAATTTATCAATCGTTGCTTTAAATATGATTGAATGTTATTTATATTTATTGCAAACCGTTCATATAATAAAAGACATGTTACATTGTAGTTAACATTGGTGATACCAAACATCGAGAAGATCACGCTAACCGTCCGCTTAAACTAGTCGTGCCAAATTTAGACGTAGATAGACGAATTTATCGTAGTAGGGTGATGTGTAGGCCAGTTGGCTTGTTTTGACCAAGAAGAGACACACTCAACAAGATTCGATATAGCTGAAGCGAACTCGCAGAGAGGATAAACTCATTCAAGACCGACTTAGGGATGAAAGAGACGGAACCTCGATGGTTGTTGATTTTAATCTACATCTAACATAAGGGCCGTGTCGCGATAAGTAGTTATTTCTTTGAATTATAAATGGGAAGAGAATCATTGCGACTACGACAATATCTATAGGCAAAATAATATTAATTATACAACGGTTACTAAATTAATCTAGTAGAATCCGTGTGCTTGCAATATTCTTGCGTGATTGGTCCCTTGGTGGAAAAACCTTTATCATACCAAATCTTAGCGGACTTAATTTTCCCGTATGGATAATAAAAGTTGAGTTGTCCTTACTCCAAAGATAAAGATATTAAATATAATATTGGCTTAGCCACCACGGACCAAATAATTAATGGAAACACTTGAGAAAATAACGATTTGGAGTCATATTACATCGAATACGGGTTAAGATTTTATACGTAATAATTTATATTGCCAGATAATTAATATTAATGCAAATTATGACCTTGGCTCAATATTGGAATGTAAGTCCACAAAGGTCCATCTTAATTCTTTAAAAGGCCCCTCAATAGCCCAATTATAGTCCAATAAATAAAAGGTGTTTAAAATAAAATAAATTATTGTCAAGATTATATTTTCTTTTTTTTCAAATTTTAAAGAAAAGAGGAGAAGAATTTTTCGAAATTTTTTGGATGAGCGAGATAAATATTCTTGAATACAAGATTATCCCATAAATTCGAGAAATCTCTCTCACTTTGGTTTTTTTAATGGAATTTTCGAAAATAATGTAAAGAAAGTAAGAAAAGATTTTCTTGATTTTCTTGTAAAGATTTTACGGAGAAAGATACGTATTCTTTAATACAAGAATATCTCATAAATTCAAAACTATCCAATCTTGCAAATCTTTCTTGTAATTTTGAAATTTTAGGCCAAAAATTGTGAATTTTTTGAAAAAATATTACATGAAAGAAGAATATATGGGATATAATAAGATTTTTCGAGATCGAAAAGATCTTTCCTAACCCCTAATTGCCTCAAATTTTCGCCCCTATCCACTTATAAATAGGGGGATGAACTTTTCATCCCCAACAACAATTCCATGTGTTGAAATATTAGAAATCCACAAAGGTGTGCAACAATTTTTTTTTTTTTTTTGTTTTATAAATCGTTCATTCGAGAACCTTTCAACGGGGTTAGTGGAGCGTAGGACTTGGGAATACTGGGAGAAGGACTTTTCGTTGGTAGCTAGTTACTTGATCCTATTCCAGACGCTTACGAAATTCCTAGAAATTCCGATGCTGGATCTTTTCGTGAATATTATTTGCATGTTATTTGTTGATTAATTATTTGAATTCACTAGGTAAATTCATGCTAGTAATAATTATTCAATTTAATTTGTGTTTGTGAGGGTCATCCCGATAGATCTTCGCATATGTTATCCCAACATTAAGAAGAGCAGCCTTGAACCGAAATCGCTTGATACTGTTTGGAAGATGACAACAGACTGGAGTTTCGAAGGAGTTCTTTTGATCAGGTAAACGGTTAAAGAACAAAAGTTATCAACAAGCAAGAAGTCGATGATCTCAAAGTCCTCAAGCTAAGTTTGATGAACTCTTCCGACCGCATTTGAGGTTATAACAAAGTGAGAACAGCTTTTTACGAAGTTAAAAGTAGAGGTTTTTTGGATAAAACTTCTAAAATGTTGATAAAATAACAAGCTACTTTGGAGCCAAATCGATAAGAATAGTATTAGGTTTGATACCTCTTACGGATCCTCATATGTCCAAAGTGTCCACGCTCCAAAAGTGAATTTAAGAAGATTTTCTGACAAGATACACGATATGCCAAATATGCATCAAAGAAGGAAAGACATGCCTAACAAGAGTTATCGAGTGCCCGATCGTATGGAACATAAATGGACCTCACCTCGATCACATCACGAGGGAATCAACAAGAACTCGTTTCAAGAGACTTAATCAAGATATTAAGAATCGTATGACAATTCGGCAAGGAAAGTCTCTCACTCGAGACTCAATCAGTCAAGTCAGTTTAACAAGCATGCTAAGGGTAAAATGTCAAACCATTTGTGCAAAAGAGATATGAATCTTTTGATGATAGCAATGTGACTATCCCTTTAACTTAAAATCCAGATATCCGCACCAACCATTAATCGGATTAAGATAAATCCAAGTCTTCTGATTCATCCAAGGTTCACACTGTGAATCAAACCGATCAAAGCACATGAAGAGATGTATGATTATGTAGATGCTTATGGAGAATAAATCAGCTCGATCTTGATGATTACCATGTTGTCTCCGTTTGTTCGATCCCCGAAGGTAACACTAACCCTCGTGACCCAATCCCATAAAAAGTACCTAAAGTTCGATTTGATTGGGTGCAGTTCACGCGGGGTTTGGCCAATAATGGAGGTGTACAAGAAATCCATCTGCACATCGACAAGGATGCCTGGCTGCAATATAACGTAAATAAACATCTCCTCCTCGTGCTCATACATAGAATAAAAGTATGCCCACGCGGTACTCTTTTCAGACAATAACTTGATTTTACCAGAGGATTCAAACCTAGTTAATGATGATGTACATAGCTCGAGCTTTTATGTCGGCTATTTAAAAGCATACTGCTATTGGTTTCTATACCTCAATGGTCGGAGGTCAACGGGCTGAAGTTTCTCGACAGCATCGTGCACTATCGTAAATCGAGCTACTCAACGATATTGTTAATCGGAAACCAGAAAGAATGATCTACATCAGCAGATTGGGATAGTTGTCCAAGAACATATGTTCGATTGTTAAGAGTTTGCCATATAGCTTGCTCCGGCATAAGAGGACGAAATATCCGAACTT